>JALMGJ010000001.1:13475000-13640000 GCA_023362775.1 Charina bottae
ACATGTCTCACAGTTAAAATACAAGAGTCATCTTGTATGTGTTAGGCAGTCAAGAAGTCTAATAAATAAAATAAAAATAAATTAATAAAAATCCCATACATGCCACACTCAACTAACAAGCTATAAAGTATGGAGATGGCCTTGAAGAAGATACACAGCAAGTGATGGGAAAACATGAACCTAGCTTAGGAAAGCAGGAAGGCATGAAAAAGAAATTAAAGTTTGCCCCATCTTGACTCTCTTTGGTTTAAGAGGGAGGGAAGGAGAAACGCAGTTGGGCTTTCAAGATTCTATAAGTATAGCCTATATCAATAAAGTACAGTTCTAGTATTTCTTCCGGTGTCTGATTCCTCAAAGGACTGACACAACCTGGTCCCAATGACTGAGGGAAAAGTCAGGTCTTCAAGGCCTTCCAGAAGGCTAACAGGGTTGGGATCATCTGGGTCTCAGGGGAAATGCTGTCCCACAAGGACTATATGTAGTTATCATGTAATTAAATATGGATATGTTAATCAAAACTTCAAGATGGCGACCGGGAGCAGTCGTTAGTTGCTGCTCCGGAATGAGAGGGATCCTGGTCTCCTAGAAACCCGGTTTTCAATCCTTCTCCCACCCCACTATACTTGTTGGGGTTTGGGGAGAGAAGTTTCGGGTTCCTCGACTTTTTTAAGCTTGTGGTCGAGTAGGGGACGGTTGGACCCTCCAGAAGGAACGGCGGAGCGAGCGGAGTGGAGCCGAACAGCTGAGCAGCGGAGCTGAGCGGAGCTGAGCAGCGGAGCGCAGCAGCGGCTGCTGAGCCTGGCGTGTTCTACTGCGGACTCAGACAGACAGACCCCCTGCACTTGATGGTGATCCCCCGAACGGACCCCTTCTATTATCAATTATACTATCTATTGTCACCGGGAACTGGCTGGCCCCTCTGGAGGAACGGGAGAATTGGTCAACAGCAGTAACTCTGTGTAGCAGACAGGAGCAACAGACAGCAGGAGGGTGTTAGCCCAGAGGCAGCAACTCCGTGTAGCAGACGGCAGCAGCAGGCAGCAGTAAACTTTATGCTCTCTGGGGGCTTTTGCTGTGGACCCGGGTGGACCCCTGCAAATTGTGGTGGCTCCCCGGTGAATCTACTGTTACTTCGGAGTTGGCGGACCCCCCGGAAGAGTGGTGACGCAACATCGTGGTATCAAGCTTTGGAGACGAGGGTGGAGTGCGGAGGGCCTGATTAACAGCAGTGGATTCTGCATTTTTTCTTTTGACTATGCTGTGGACCTTGTAAGATCTTGGCAGACTCCAGCGGACCCCCTGTAGTTCTTGGTGGGTGTTGAGGGAACCCCCAAGACTCTTATCATCTTTAAAAATCCTAGATTTAACATACCTTAATAGGATAATGAAGAAGGAGCTTAGGATTGGAGGACGTCTCCCATTCTCCCCCATTTGTCAGAGGTGGCAGAGACCTGGGGTCCCCCTGGTATGAGAGCGGTATCCCTCTTGGGTGTGAGAGACCCTGGGGGAGGCCAGAGTTGTATGATTGTATATTACAGTGCCCGCCCCTGAGTGAGAGACAGGTTGTGGGCAGGAGTGGATGGTGCCCCTTCGACCAGTGAGAGAAGCTGAAGGGGAGCGTAGTGAGTGTGGAGTGAGTAGTTAGGGGGTGGTTAGGTTCTACTGGCGCCGAAAGCATATGCTGGTACGCTGGTGACCGTACTGCCCCCTGAGGTTGACTGAGTTAGGAAGATGTGTGCATGGGAGAGGGGCCCCCTGTTTCAATCTAGGGTTTTCGGAGGTCTGGTGGTGGAGGCAACTGGGCCTCGTAACTCTAGGGGCTCTGGGGCGGATGGTCCTATTGAAGTGGTGACGGGTCAGGGATGTTATGGTGGGAACCGGAGGGCAGGCCATCGTTGGGGAAGATGCCCCCGGTGTTTATTACCGGTGGTGTGTTCCGGCCCTCCGGATTCAAACCTAGGCCCTGGTCAGCGGATCCTCGAGTGCCCTGATTTCCAGCTGTTGATGCTTAATGCCAGGTTGGTTAATAACAAGGGCCCCCTCATATGTGATTTGATCGCGGAGGAGGGGGCCGACCTAGCATGTATTACCGAGACCTGGCTGGGCCCTGGAGGAGGGGTTGCCCTCTTGGAGATCTGCCCGGCCAGGTTTCAGGTATGGCACCAGCCGAGACATCGGGGTAGGGGAGGCGGGGTGGCAGTTGTCATCCGAGAGTCTATAGTGGCCTTTAGGGGCACAGCTCCACAGGTGGCCGGATGTGAGACTCTGTTCTTCAAGTTGGGTTCCCGAGAGCAGTTGGGAATGTTGCTGCTGTACCAGCCTCCCTGCTGCATAGCAACCTTCCTGCCCGAGCTGCTGGAGGCTGTTTCGGGGTTGGCGGTGGAATTCCCCAGACTTATGGTTCTGGGGGATTTCAACCTGCCATCCCTGGGACGTGCCTCAGAGATGGCTCGGGAGTTCATGGCTACCATGGCAGCCATGGGCCTGGTCCAGATTATCCGGGACCCAACTCGAGACAGTGGTCTCACTCCAGACTTGGTTTTCCTGTCAGAGCAGTGGCAAGGTGATCTGGGGGGAGAGTTGCATCTTTCCCCATTGTCATGTTCGGATCATGCCCTGGTGACCCTTAGATTCTCATATGCTGCCCCACTCCGCAGGGAGGCTGGACCTATTCGATCGGTCCACCCCCGGCGACTAATGGACCCGATAGGGTTTCAGAGGGAGCTGGGGGTTATATCCGAGGATCTTCTGCACGGTCCAGCGGAGGTCCTGGCCACAGCTTGGAATAAGAAAGTGGCCGGGGCCTTGGACAGGATTGCGTCTATGCGGCCTCTCTTGTCCCATCCGACCCGATACTCCCCGTGGTTTACGAAGGAGTTGAGGGTGCTGAAAAGGGTTAAGAGACGTCTAGAGCGCCGCTGGAGGAAGACAAAGACCGAACCCGACCGAACACAAGCTAGAGCCGCGGTTAAGGCCTACCTTGTGGCGGTAAGAGTGGCGAAATGTCAATATTTCTCCGCTCTTATTGCATCTGCAGAATGCCGCCCGACGGCCCTGTTTAGGATTACTCGATCTCTCCTAGGTAAGGTGGGGCCGGTGACCCACCTTCAGGGCCATGCGGAGGAATTTTCAGAGCATCTGACGGATAAAATCGCTCGGATCCATTCTAAGTTGGACTCCAAGCGTGATACATGGTCTGAGGAGATGCCAAGGGAACGTCTTTGCCCGATTATCTGGGAACGGTTTGATCCTGTTGAGCTCAAGGAAGTGGACAGGATCCTCCGGACTGTAAGGGCCACTACTTGTCATCTTGACCCATGCCCCTCCTGGCTGGTGAAAGCAGCCAGGGAGGTGACATGTGGTTGGGTCCATGCGATGGTTACTGCATCCTTGGGAGAGGGAGTGTTCCCGGTGGCTTTTAAGGAAGCGCTGGTGCACCCCCTCCTCAAGAAGCCCTCACTGGACCCTATAGTGTTGGACAATTTTCGTCCCATCTCCCACCTCCCCTTTCTGGGGAAGGTGGTTGAGAAAGTGGTGGCATTACAGCTCCAGAGGATTCTGGATGATACGGATTATCTAGACCCCTTTCAGTCAGGGTTCAGGCCGGGATATGGGGTAGAAACTGCATTGGTCGCACTTACTGATGATCTCTGGCGAGCGCGGGATGGAGGCAGTGCATCCATCCTGGCTCTTCTTGACCTCTCAGCCGCTTTCGATACCATCGACCATGGTATCCTTTTCGGATGGCTTAGGGGGTTGGGGGTGGGTGGTGTGGTTTTGCGCTGGTTCACCTCCTTCCTCCAGGGCCGATCCCAATCGGTGGTAATAGGAGATGAGAGATCCGACCCTCAGCCCCTACTTTGTGGGGTGCCACAGGGTTCGGTTCTCTCCCCTCTCCTATTTAATATCTACATGAAACCGCTGGGTGAGATCATCCGCCAACACGGGATGAGGTATCATCAATATGCTGATGATACTCAACTATATATCTCCATCCCGGGAGAGTTAAGTGATGCAGTGACTGCCCTTTCTCAGTGTCTGAAGGCTGTGGGGGCCTGGATGGGGAACAACAGGCTTCAGCTGAACCCTGGTAAGACGGAGTGGCTGTGGATTGATGGTGCCTCGAGATCCAGAGAGTTGTCATCTTTAGATCTGGGCGGGGTGGCACTACCCCGTTCAGACACAGTGCGGAACCTGGGTGTCCTTCTGGACTCACGACTCCTGCTTGAAGAGCAGGTGGCAGTCGTGGCCAGAAGGGCATTTGTACAACTTCGAGTTGTACGCCAGCTACGCCCTTTCCTGGACCGAGACGCCCTCCGGACAGTCACTTATGCCCTGGTCATCTCCCATATAGACTATTGTAATGCACTCTACATGGGGCTACCCTTGAAGAGTATCCGGAAGCTTCAACTGGTCCAGAATGCGGCTGCGCGTGTAGTTATGAGTGCCCCAAGATCGGCACATGTGACACCTCTACTTCACGAGCTGCATTGGTTACCAGTTTGCTTCCGGGTCCAATTCAAGGTGTTGGTTGTCACCTTTAAAGCCCTACATGGCATGGGACCAGGCTACCTAAGGGACCGCCTCGTCCCCAGAGCATCGACCCGCCCCACTCGGTTATGAAGAGAGGGCTTGCTACGGACCCCGTCTACAAGAGAATTCCATCTGACGGGGTCCAGGAAGCGGGCATTCTCTGCAGTGGCACCCGCCCTCTGGAATATTCTGCCCCTGGAGGTGAGGCAAGCCCCCACACTGATGACCTTCCAAAAACAATTGAAGACCTGGCTCTGCCACCTCGCTTGGGATGGGAGGAGCAATAGCTCCTCTTGGGGATGGCTTGCTCCGTAGAGTTCTTTTAAACTTAACATCAGAGCCTCTTGGGTTTTATATATTTAATTAATTTATATAGATATACATTTATGTACGGTATTTTATATGCTTTTATATGTTTTAATTGTCAACTTTGTGTAAACCACCCAGAGTCCCCTCTGTGGGGGGAGATGGGCGGTGATATAAGTATGATAAATAAATAAATAAATATGTAATTAATTTTAGTTTGAAATGAAATCAAAAGTGGAGTTAAAGTTAGGGACATGATTACTTTCACTCCCCCTTATGTTTATGCAATATATGTTCTGGAGAATTCCTTGGTGTTCTTTTTTTTTTAGTTTTAAGGGTACAAGGATATGCAGGAAAGAAAGTTCTAAAGCTTTCTATAGGTTGTAGGATGCTATTTAGATTCCACCTATTGAGTGTGAAAATTCTGTGTTGAAGCTTAGTTTTTCAGATCTTCCTAGGAAATGGATGCTGTTTAATACAATGTTATGAACCTTATTTATTCCATCATTTTACCCCTTATCCTCAGTGAACAGCAGAAGAAACAAATTTCTATACAAAAGAAATGGTGTACCCAATTTTTATTCTATCTACAATTTATGTATTGTTATACAACATCTTAGTCTTTATTATTGATTCTCATTTCTCCTATAGACCATTGCTCATTTAAGCGCATTATCAGATACTTACAGAATAATTTATAAAGCCTTGAAGAGCATTTACTTTCTGCAGAGAAGCTAATAACATCATTAAGATGGTAGAACATCTCAGAATGTAATAAATGCAAGTTCACAATGCAAGCCTTAATGCCTATTAGAATGAAAGCCAAACAGATTTCTATAACAATTTGATTTTTCCCTAAGTATAAAGCTCAACCAATGCTTAATTAGCATTCCCAATTGCAGCTATGGTAAATCAATTAGGTAATTAAGCTTGGAGCTATCTCGAATATCATCCACATTTATATTAATACTAAAAACCTTTTTGTTGATGGTAGAAGGCAGAAATAAATGGTTAACTGACTAATAACAAACAAAAGAAAGCAAAAGAACAATGCAAAAATAAATGCACAGTAATTAAATGTCCTCATGTAGCAACATTATTATTTATGGATTTGTCTAGGATGCAGTTGACTTTGCCCAATCATTAAATTCTGGTTTCTGTAAAAAAAAATTCTATATTTTACATATTTTTAAATCCTCACTTTGGACCTTAGTGTTTCTACTTTAATATGTTTGAGCAACAATACCATGCAGTAAACAGTCATATCTTGACACCAGTCTTCAGCAATTCCACATTTATACTTAATGAAAAATGGGCATCATTCTTCTCTATTGAACATGGCTGATGTCAGTGAGAATGTCTGGATCCACTGCTTTAAATTCCTTCAATAGCTCATTTGATAGAAGGATTAAAAGATACAGAGAGGTATAATGAATGGTATTAGTATGAACTAAGTTTACTTAGATTTCCTTTCCTTGTCTTTTATCTTCTGCCCGCCTGATTGCTTTTACTTACTATTTCTTACTCTTTCTCTGCACGTGGTGCAACATTGCAAACTGTGAAAAGGAGTTGCCTGATGGGCTATGGCACCCAGGGGCCAGATCTTTCCCAAAACATACAGAAAAAGTAGATTTCCAACAGATGGGTGGCCTGCTCTACTTCACGGTC
The DNA here is from genome assembly GCA_023362775.1 of Charina bottae. Classification (NCBI taxonomy): domain Eukaryota; kingdom Metazoa; phylum Chordata; class Lepidosauria; order Squamata; family Charinaidae; genus Charina; species Charina bottae. The sequence goes on from JALMGJ010000001.1 coordinate 13,481,508, forward strand.
AGGTCTCAATTGTTTTGATATCATGACATTATCTGTCTTTGCCCTTTGATCAGATTTGGTTTAGATTCAGCTGAGGTATACTTGAAACTGCTGCAAAACTATTTTTTGTTTGTTCTCTTGTTTGCTTTTGAATTGCTGCAGATCTGTGGAACTTCTGAGCAGGACATTTCCCCATCTGCAGAAATTTTGGCCTCTCCCCACTTGCTGGCTGCTGGGCTATAGCCACTTTGTCATAGAGTCATAGAACAGACAGTTTAGGATCTTGGAGATCATCCAATCTATTCCTCTGCCCTGTGCAGGAATGCACCACAACAGCATTCCCTATTGGTGGCCATCTAGCTTCTTTTTAAATACTTCCCGTGAAGGACAGTCGACCACCTGTCAGGCTAATCTGCTCAATTGTTGAACAGCTACATGACATCCATTCCGAAACCTGAAGACATTTATTACATCTCCCTGTAGTCTTCTCATCTCCAGGCTAAACACAGCCAATGTCTCAGCCCTCTTATCATCTTGGTTGCTTTCCTCTGAATAGCTTGTCAATGCTCTTCCAATTCATTAATGTCCCTCCTAAAGTGTTGTGTACAAAACAGGATATATTCTTGTAGGTGCATTCTGAGCAACCAGAATAGAGAGGAATGATGACTTCTCTTGGTATTGATACAGTACTTCTGCTGATGCAACCTAGGGTTGCAGTTGCACTTTTTTTTTTTTACAGCTGCACCACACTGATGGCTGAAATTCATTTTATAATCCACCTAGACAGCTAGGTTATTTGTGTATGTGTTTCAGACCAATATAGCCCTGCCCCCATTCCTATACTCATGCCTAGGACCTTACATTTGGCCCTGTTGAAATTCAACTTGCTGATTTCTGCCCAGTGTTTTAGGTTGATCAAGATCCTCCTGGATCTTGATACTGTCCCATAAGGAGTTTGCTATCCGCCATATCTTTGTGTTATCTGCAAATTTGATAATCATATTTTCTAACTCCTCATCTAAGTTATTTATAAATATATTGAATGGGGCCTATAACAAAGCCCTCATTATGCTACTCAATGCTTCCTTCCAGCATGATACAGAGCCATTGCTGTAGAATTGTTAGATATGATTTTTCAAGCAGCTCTGTATTCATCTGGTGGTACCATGTTCCAGCCCACATTTTGCCATGTTCTCCATCAGAAACTTACTGTCAAATGTTTTGCTGAATCAAGGTACGTTTCATTCACATGGTTAATTAAACCGATTACCCTTTCAAGAAAGGAGATCAGGTTAGTTTGATATGACTTTACTTGAAAAACCCATGATGGCCCTTGCCAAGCAATGCCTTCTTTTTTAATATTCATAAATGGCTTAATAATTTGTTCCAGAGTTTTGCACAACATTACTGATCAAACTATAGTTATCTTGGGCCTCTTTTCCCCTTTTTTGGAGGTAGAAAAAACAGTAATAGGTCTTTCAGGGAGAAAAGTGTCTTGGTGACTTTTCAGCTCTCCCTCAGTAATTGCTGAGATTTTTAAAGCAGACACCCAGATAAATAAACACAAAGTGGACACGGATAATTTATTTACTTCCCTTTTATGTGCTCCAGGCCCTACAGCAGCTTGAGGCAGCACAGTGAATTTTGTTCCTTGTTTTCATTGCTTCAGAGTCAGCAGAAATAAAGATAACTTCAAGAGTCTTCCAATTACTTTTGAGGGTTCAGAAATTTTAAATGGTTATGATGTGAATCCCACAGCCCACTCTCCTCATATTTGTATTGCTCAGAATTGGCAGCGTAAGTTAGTAAGTTAAGCTCTGGTAAAATGAAACAGAGCAATTGGCTCCTGGCACAGCAAGAGAATTATTGGCATCATCCTCCCTGTTCCAAATTGCAGCACGGTTTCCCCGTAAATATATTTGCCCTTGAGAAGCTGTCCTCTTTGAGGCTCAGGGCAAGGACAGTTTACACTTTCTCTCTCTCTCTTTTTTTTTTCCCACTCTAATTCTGCTCATTCAAAGGTTGAGTGAACAGAGCTGAGAAAGGCTCTGTGTTTGTCATCTTCCTACCTGCTTTACTCAACCACAGTACTAGCCACAGGAATGTGCCTGCTGGGACCAATCAGGAAAATTATGCAAATGTATCTGGCTGATTTCCTCCTCTGTAGTACAGGATACCTTTCTACCCAAGGTTTCCTCCTCATCAGACATTACTACATGGAGCAGGAAAGAAGTTCAGGAGATTACTGCTTAATCCCAACTATTCTTTTGATCAGTTCCTCCAAATCAGTTAGAACTAGCTCTAATTATGGGAATATGGCACTGTAGCCAATAGCCATTTGGGATTTCTTTTCTTCCATTGATCATCACAATCACCCTCTTACCTTTTTTGTGTCATTCTCCCCCAAAGGTGAGGGCAAGGAGACCACTGTGTCACACACACTAGGCAGAAGACAGAATGAACGGGTCAGGATGAGTGACTTTTTGCTTCTTGAGATGTGAATGGAGGTGTGCATTTTGTTGTTTCCATGGGTAGCCAAGATTGACAGAAGGAGCAGGCAGCAACCCACTGCCCTTTCCACATAATGGGTTGCTTTGTAAACCCCATACTGGTACACCATCCATATGAAGTAGCCACCAGCAGGACTTAAGCCTGAGATTGAGGCTTCTCTGACGCTTCATTTTCAGTTGAAAAGACCCATCTTTTCCTCAGTAAACAGCTCAGTTTGTGCCCCAATAGGAAGATCTGGACATTCAAAACATTTCTTCCTACCTGGAGGGAAATTCTGCTGTGAAGAGAGTTCAACAGATTTGTCTTTTCAGGCTCTGAGGGCAGTACATTCCTCAGTCCTCCAACTTCCTCTATAGATTTACAAGTCCCACCTATTCCATTTCTACCATCCCCAGAATTAGTTCGTTAGACAGGCCTTTTGGTAGTGCAATAAATTGTTCTTCTGGAAGGGCTCTAAATCAATCTTACTCCCCTCTCCCAGTAACTGCATCTGAAAGATCAGATGTAAAACACGAAGCCAGGTAGAAAAGAGCTATACACTTCTCCTCCCTGCCCCCACCAGTTTGCTCTGATTACAAAGGCTTGTGTTGTACAGCAGATGTACAGATTGGCTGTAGAGGTATCTTGAAGGGAGAGGATGCGAAAAGTATTTATTCCATTTTGATAAAGGAGGGATGGCTCTGCCTTGCTGACTGCACAGGTATTTGTGAACAGCTTACCACCACGCTGAGCATCCACATTGGCAGCAGCCACTTTAAGGTAGGATTGGCAGACCTGAGCTGGAAGATTTCAGATAACTACTAGATGGCAGCCAAGAGTATCTCTTTGCTGATATCTGGTGGCTGTCCAGATCTTTTCAACCCAGATCTGAGATCTCTGTTTTAAAGCCCAAACCTCTTTGGTGGGAAGGGTGGACTATGAAGAAACAAGGAAGAACTCCCCATGTACTTTTTCAGATGGAATGGAGGCACCTGCGGAGAGGGGGGGGCAGAAAATTGTGGGTTGGTCCATCTGGGACCAATAGGTGAGTCTGGGTAAACATAATGAGATATAGGTCTGATGATCATGACTGCACAGATAGATCCTCCTCAAAGTGTTTTTTAAAAATATATCCATTTTAAAAGCACATCAATCTTATTTAAACAGTAAACATTAGATGTGTTCCAACTCTTTGTCAATGGTTTCTGTTTGTTTCTTCATTTTCCTTGTATCTCTCCACTGGGTTGCTGTTCTACAGCAGAGAGAAAGGAGTCTAGATGAAGGGTCTTTGTTTTGCTTTCTGCAGACACACACACTTCCAGTCCACAGAGGTCATTTTACACATTGCCAGAAAATAGCAAAGATGGGAATCAGCTGATTTTTTTACAATTAAATGGGTTGGAATGACACCTACACATTTTCATTTGTTACGCTTGTTCTAAAAACCCCTGCAGGCATGCAAAAACTGTGGCTCTTGACACACCTTTGCCACCCTCACTGCCTCCCATGCTGCCTCCCTAGCTTTGCCACCTGCCTACTTCTCCATCTTACTCTATTTCTTCTTATTCCTTCATTCTGCAATCCATTACTTTGTTCTCCATTGTATTTCCCATCCCATCCTTTGGCTCCCCTTCACATCTTTTCACCCACTGCATTCACTATAACTATATCCCTTCACTCACTACCATATTCACCATGGTTTCCACTCGTTAAGTTGACCACTAAGTTCTGGGTCTTTCTTTACTAGCCTATGACAGTAGATTAGCTGTACCACCCAATAGCCTGGTAAACCATGCCACACTATCGGTTTACTGTTGTGCACTAGTTGAAGTCTTTACACCATACTGAAGTCCAGATTTTTTATGAAGTATCTGATAGATGTAGGGGCATGGTGGCTCAGTGGGTAAGACACCAGGCTTGTCGATCAGAAGATTGCAAGTTCAGGGGTTCGAATCCCTAGCCCCGTGTGACGGAGTGAGCTCCTGCACTAGCTCCAGCTCTTGCCAACCTAGCAATTCAAAAGCATGCAAATGCAAGTAGATGAATAGGTACCACTTCGGTGGGAAGGTAACACCGTCCCGCGTGCGTCATGCCGGCCACATGACCATGGAAGCGTCTTCAGACAACACTGGCTCTTCGGCTAACAAACGGAGATGAGCACCGGCCCCTAGAGTCGGAAATGACTGCACAAATGTGCGGGGGGAACCTTTACCTTTACCTATCTGATAGAAGTAGATCTTAGAGATTACAAAAGAATGAATGGAGTTGGTAGAATTATATAAATAGGATGGGGGTCTAAAACACTTTGAGATTACTTGCTCATATCCTAATGTTGAGGAAACAGGGGCATTGGCGAGGATGAGCATTACCATGTGATTGAAGCCCCATTCCTTTTATGTGGGTTAGGGGACTTTGATCACAGAGACACCATCTGAACTTTTTTTTATCCCCACCCCAGATGACCCTGGAAGAATAGATACATTTGATTTACCAAAGTCATTCTACTGTGTAGCCTGAAGCAGGAACTCTTTTGAATGGCATTACATTTTTTGGCTATAAAGACGCCATCCAAGAACTGACAAAACATTTATTCTGTGCCATTATAACCACTGGAAAAAGATTGGGTTTTTATTGAAGGAATTAAAGGATCATTAATCTAGGGCTTCCACATCTAGGCTGGAAAAATCTGGATGAATGCTGGATGACAGCAAAAAGAGATTATTATTATTATTATTATTATTATTATTATTATTATTATTTCTCTGTTGCTATCTAGTGATTGTCTGGATTTTTTTTTTGCAATCCAGATTTATAGCCCTAATTAATACTATAATACAGATGTGGATCCTTCAAGAGACAAAGCAACATGTCCAACTTGATGCATAACACAAGAGATTAGACTTGTGGGAGAAAATTCAGGGAGATTTACTTAAAATTTCAGTTTTATGGACAATAAAGTAATAAGCACTTTAACAGAATATAACTCAGAATAAATGTCCAAACTCTAAATGCTGGCAAATTCCCCTTCAGTGTAACTGATCTGCCAATATTAACTGTCTATTGAACATTGAAACTTGCTGACTGTTGCATTAATCAATTAAAGTGAGTAAAGGAAACCACTGATTCAAGTTTTGCATTGATTTAGTACTTTAGTTTAAAACCTATATCGTACAGCAAGTAAAAGGAAACTAATATAATGAAGAATTTTACTACAGGAGATCATCAAGAAATTCACTGTTCATTTCAAACAGTTCATCAGAAGAAAGGTGGCTTAAGATATGACTTATAGCACTGCATCTTACATTTTGGAGGTTATTCCTAGGCATGGGTGATGAGAATTACAATTGAACAGTTATGATAATGAGGTAGAATGGTTGGATAGCCCTTCTGGCTCATTGTCATTTCATTTCCCTGAGGGAGAATGGACTTTATCTTGGAAAAGAACTACAGAGCTGAAGCACTTTGGAAAACATGGAAAAAGCCAACTGGATTTCTAATGCAGCAAAAAAATAATATTCTGAATGTCTTTCTTCACTGGAGATGACAGGATGCCTAAACCTTGAAGGTTTCTGATTTATTTCTGGTACAGATGAATAAGTCAATAAATAAAATGAGCTATCCTCACTCTCTAGCCAATCTAAAATAATGACTCAGAAAGTTAAGTTCTTTGCTTTCAGCCCCTTCTTGATAACTACTAGTAAATATTTTCCTTCTCCAAACATAGACTCAGTTCCAATGCAGTAGAGTTAAGGTAAACTACCATGCCAGATTTTCTGGTCTCTCTGATGAGCTTGCTGTTCTCTAGTGTGGTGCAGCATGAAAGCTGGTAAAAGTGCAGCTATCTTATGCCCATCCCATCTCCCATTAGGCTGTTGATGCTGCCTATGTCTCCTGTCTAAGGAAAAGTGTCCTTCGATATTTCAGCACGTGTCTCATTTTATCTAGAGGCCTCAAGTTTTTGATGAATGGAGACAAAATGGACCATGCGGGCTGTCCTAAAAAAGCAAAAGGCTTTGTTCTTCATGAAGTTGTTGATTAACTCATGGATTGTATTTCCACGGGAAACAATTTTCTAACTGTCAGTACTGAGAATTATAATAAATAGATATTGATGGTGTCTCAGGGAGTTCAGTTAATCAAATGTTAAACAGGATGCTGAGTTAGGTGCTCCCATCTAAATTCCTTATGTTCTGACTGGAACTGCAATCTCTCTATATCTCTCTATGTCAGAGCTTTCCAAACTGTGTGTCACTTTTGTGTCGCCACACACAGTCTGGTGTGTCGCCACACAACCCGGAAGCGCTGATCATCATCTGCGCTTCCGGGTTTTCCCGGGGCGACACACCAATTACAGCGCAAAAAATCCAGAAGCGGCAGCAGTGCTTCCGGGTTTTTGTGCGCTGCCGCACTTCTGGGTTTTCCCGCGGCGACACACCAATGCCGGTTGGTGTGTCGCCGTGGGAAAAACTTTGGAAAGCCCTGCTCTATGTACTAGGTAAAGCTCATAACCACTACCATTATCTTTGATGTAGCACAAGATGTCAGAGGATTCAAGATTTGGATGTTCCTCATGCTCATTTTTGAGAATGCTAATCACTCCACACTGATTAAAATCATACGTATTTCCTACTCTGAAAAATAGAATATATCTGAACTAGATCGAAATGGGCAATTGCACAAATCAATTGGAGACAAAGCAATGATAATTCAAACCTCATTCCCCAAGTTATATCACCATTGTCTTTTCTTTTGCGCCATTTGATATGCCTTTAATCAGTATGTGATAGAAGGCTAAACTTCAAAAAATTGTAACATTTCTCATTTAAACCCCCATTAGTTGAGATAAATTGAATCTAAGATTTGAAATTCCATTATTTCATCAAGTGCTATTTTTCATATGTATGTTGAAAGGTGCCTGCTTTTTCAAAACTCCAAAGGAAAGATGCTCCTGACTGATTCTATCAAATGGTATTATAGTGTAGAAAAATTTACTCAGTCATGCTTGTAAAGAAAAAATATAGTAATAATAGGCTGACCATATTTCCTTGAGACAAAAACGGGACATTGGGATGGCAAAAATGGGACGGGGTTAAACTTATGTAATATTCCATATTAATGAAAAAGTAAGACGATAAAAAAAATTTTAAAGAGTTTTTAAGTTCCATTTGCTGGTCCTTAAACAGATTACTATATATATAAAAAGATTTTTGTTTTCATTAAAATGAAAAAGTTTTATTACATGAACATATTGAGCGGCGCAACACGGAGGGTTCCGGGCAGTTGGCTTGAAGGAACGACGAGGCAGGATTCAGTTTGGCAAGGCGACAGACGGCAGAGGAGGCGCAGGGCGATGGAGTCGGAAGGCAGGTGGAATCGGCAAGGCAGGGAAGGCACAGGAAGGTGGGGTGTGGCGGCGAGCTGGATCAGTGAGGTTACTGAGGTAGGATTGGCGGTGGTGGCAGGCAGGCAGGGAAGGCACAGGAAGGCAGGGTGTGGCGGCGAGCTGGATCGGTGAGGCTGGGTCACAATCAGTGACAGGTAGAGAAGGCGCAGGAAGTCCCTCCTTGAGGGGGAGATGGGCGGTTATAGAAATTTAATAAATAATAATAATAAATAAATAAATAAGGCTGGGTACAGTGGAGGAGGGAAGAGGTTCTATGGCGCCTTCATGTTCGAGTTCTGCAGAGGCTTCAGCTGGAGGCAAGAGATGAGGATTGAAGCAGGAGGTGAACGGTTGTCCCCAACAACCCGTTCCTCCTTTGGACATCCTTTTAAATTCTTTTCTTCCCGCCATTTTTGGATAGGAACCAACTGGTTCGCTTTCCATTTGGTGCGTCTTGTTGCCCTTTTTTCTCTGGTGCTGATAGGCAGTAGTGGCTCCACCTTTTGATCACCGCCAGTCATCTGCTCCTGGTTTTCCCGCTGCAGGTTTCCCACCAAATTAAACTCTGCTGCAATTTTCCAACCGTGGCTGCCGAGCTCCCCCTCCCTCAACTCTGAGTCAGGCTCCATTCTGACATCACCAGTGACACGATTTTTTTTAAAAAAACGGGACAAAATTGACATTTATATTAAAACGACCAGATGGTTGGGAAATGTGAAAAAAACTGTACTGTCCTGCTGAAAACAGTACGTATGGTCAGCCTAAGTAATAATTATATTAGGGTGTTCTTTGGATTTTGATCTAGTTCAGGTCACAAGGCAGAGCAATTTTGGACGGTTTGTCATATACCTGGGGTAGAGAAAGGAGGCCTGAAGCCACTTAATCTTATTCTGGGGCCCCCAAAAGTGTTGTTCCCAATCTGTTTCTAAGGAGCTCCATTGTGCTGTGATATGTGTAGCCCAACAGCCACACCAGAAAGAAAAATATAGATTTTTTGTTATTTAGGTAAAATGCTACAGGGGAGATGAAATGAGCATATTGAATTCAGTGACTGACAGGAATACCCTTAAAACAGTTACCATTGGTCACTCCAATCAGGTATCATAATTGATTGGGGAATCTTGAGAATTGATAGATTTTACTATTTTTTACCTTTTGCTCCAGATTACTGTCACCCAGTGTTTCATCCTTAGAAGTTGGGTGGCAATCTTTTGTGAGTTGTATTGGCTAGATGATATGGTGTAATGACTGATTTCTTTCATGGGGAAAAACTCTAATCTCTGATACCAGTTCTATCACCTTGGGAAAGGAACATTATCATTCCTTACAAAGACCTCTTTTATTTACACAAAACACCACAGAAATTATTATTGCTGCAAATGTCATCACATTATGGAATGAAACAAGCAAAGAAGTTACAGATTTTGTTTTTCTAAAAACAAACAACCTCTGATTTTAAAAGAATTCAAAACCCCTCCAGCAATTTGTAAGGTATTTGGCTATCTTTATCCCCTCATGACGGTCCAGCTTTCCTGAAAAATTCATCTCCTGGTGCTGAAAAACAAAAACAAATATGTTAACTTCTCATACTCAAGAGAGTGAGAAAACAGAACTTCATTTTTCCATACCTCACTCTAAATCCAGGCATCAGTTCAGATTGGATTGCCTCCAGAGGGAATCAGATTAAGACATTTCTGAGCACACCTGTACACCTGTGAAATATCTGTGTACTTTCCACAGCATTTTATTATACTGCTTTCTCAGAATAAATGATCACTATTGATCTGCCTCTTTGGATAAAGAACATGTGTTCCTTAACTTTGTTCTATTCCTAATTAATAATTTATTACAAAAAAGTATACTCTGGAAGTATGAAGTGAGGGGCCCAGTATACTGTAGATGAAACAGAATCTATGCAGAATGAATGAAACTAAACTGGGAAGCTTTGTTAATGATGTGGGCTTTTTCAGCTCTTCAGAAAAGTAGACATGGTGTCTTATTTCTATTTCTCCATTCAATGCTGACAGTGTATTAGCAGGAACATTCTGCTACTGTCATGTAACTGCAGTATTTTAAGAGCTGCATCGGCTACCAGTTTGGTTTGGCATGCAGTTCAAGAGGCTAGCAAGAATTCATAAAGTCCTACACTGTTTGGGGTCTGATTATCTGCAGGGCCACTTACTCCAAAGCCTATTGGCAGGGAAATTATGTTAAGAGTTCCCAACCCATGTGATGGGGTGGGAGAAGATTCAGAAGCAAGTATTCTCTGTCATAGTGCCCTCCTGTGGAATCAGCTGCTCCCAGAAATAAGATCAGTACCTTCATACTTAATCTTTAGTGAAAACTTGGTTATTTAAGCAGGCATTTGGGATTTGAGATATCGAGGATACAGGTACCTATGAAGTATGAGGACGCTGCTAATAATAATGTTACTGTATATATTCACAAATAAGATGAGGATTTTATTTTTTTAATAATAATTTTATTAAATTTGAAACAAGATAAAAACTACAAAAAAGAAAAAAAACTACAAAAAGAAAAAAGGGAAAAATAAAAGTGTAAAACACAAGAAAAAAGAATTTTAAAGATTACATACAAAAGTGACTTCCGACTTTCAACAGCAAGAATATACAGCAATTTCCATAATCAATCCCTTACTCTATATCAAACCAAGGTCCCATTATTTTTATAAATCCTTCCATTAGCACATATACAAATCACTAATGCAATTGCTCCTTCCCCTTATATATATAAAATATGTGTATAAGTTTCTAAATCAGCTTCCCTCCCCCCTAAGACAACATTTATTTAATTATTTCCTTCCTGCTACTATTCTATATATTTCTGTCCACTATAATAAAAACCAAATTATAAAAACAAATAAATTGTCTGCTTTTATAATTACAACAGTCTTAACCCTATTAAACCTAAAAGACCAAGCAATTATTATCTTATAGATATCTTATAAATCTTACAAATCAAACAAACCTTAACAAAGATCCAGTAAATCTTAATCTAGATCATTAAAGAGAAATGAGATCATAATAACCTCATTATCCATCCAATTGGACATTCTTAAATTTTTACCCCACTTCAAAATAGACGAGAACATTTACATATCTCCCTAAAATATATAAATTGTCTACTTTTATAATTAATAATACTATAACAATCTTAACCCTATTAAACCTAAAAACGAAGCACTTATTATTATACCTTATAGATACCTTATAAATCTTAAAAGTCATACAAATCTTTAAAAGAATCCAATAAATCTTAATCCAAATCATTAAATAAAAATGAAATCATAGAAGCCTGTGGCTCTTGTGGGTCTTCCGGGCTGTGTGGCCGTGTTCTGGAAGTTGTGGTTCCTAACGTTTCGCCAGCATCTGTGGCCAGCATCTTCAGAGGGCAGGAGCACAGAAAGAAGCAAAATCTCTGTGCCCAGGTAGAGTGGGAATGTTCTATTTATAGAGCTAAATTATAGGAGATTAGGTGGGTTTTTTTGTTGTGTTGAAATGTTAACGAGTGGCTGATGAGCGTGATTAGCATGTTCATTGTGAGAAGTATTCCCATGTCCTGGTGGTTGGACTGAGTTCGTTGACCTTTTGCAGGCTGTGTTTAGCCTGCAAAAGGTCAACGAACTCAGTCCAACCACCAGGACATGGGAATACTTCTCACAATGAACATGCTAATCACGCTCATCAGCCACTCGTTAACATTTCAACACAACAAAAAACCCCACCTAATCTCCTATAATTTAGCTCTATAAATAGAACATTCCCACTCTACCTGGGCACAGAGATTTTGCTTCTATCTGTGCTCCTGCCCTCTGAAGATGCTGGCCACAGATGCTGGCGAAACGTTAGGAACCACAACTTCCAGAACACGGCCACACAGCCCGGAAGACCCACAAGAGCCATTGAACTCCGGCCGTGAAAGCCTTCGACAATACATCATAGAAGCCTCATTGTCAATCCAATTAAACATTCTTAATTTTTACCCTACTTCGAAATAAACCAGAACATTTATATATCTCCTTATTATACACAAGGCATTTTTCTTACAAAAATCAAACAGCCCAACTGCCCCCTTAAAAACACAGACTTCTCAACAACAACAAAAAACTCCCACAAAACAGATTCTCTTCTCTCCCATAACAATCCCTCAGAAAGCCATAACAAACAACTCTTCTTGTAATCTGCCGTTCAGACTGTCGATTTAACCCCTTCGGTACCAAAATGTAGTCCTCATCTGGCATTACTTCAGTTTTGCTGTCAGTAGAAAAATCTTCATCCTTATCAAGGTCTCCATCTTCTTCCATAAAAACTTCAGCCAGATGACACATTTTAGAAATCATCTCTTCCCCAATGTCCTGCATATTCTGCAGAGTAGTCTGATATAAATCTGAAAGAATCTCTTTATAGTTCTGCTCAGGTTCACAACAATCCTCCATGTTTCAGGTAGTAGATTATAGCACCCCCTAGATACTTGACTCACACAGATGGGAGTTAATAAAAAACTTCCGAGTGAAATTGACAAGAGAAGTATGCTAACAAGCAGCTCTCAGAGAAAGTGAGCAGAGAGCTAGAAATTCAAAACAGCAATTTCAAGGTGCAGAAAAATACTAAATCCTTCAAATTCAGTACAAAAATAATAACAGGGAGGCAATTGTTTATTCTCAATTCTCCTTAGTCTTTAAACAGGAAGACCAGCCAAAACTTTAAAAGTTTTTAAAAATTAATCCAGAAATAACAATAAATACCAAGAGATTCCGCTTCTTATTACTGTAGAAAGCCTCTCTTAGGGTACAAAACTTTAAAAATATATATAAATTGGTTGATTTAGAAATGGGGGGGACTCTACCTAATGTCCCTTTAAGGCTACAGCACAGCATGGAAATGGTGGTGTCCCCGCCTCCCGTTGTCTCTTACCGGATCATTGCGAACGCTGTTTGCGATTCTCTGGCTGCAAGACAGTGTTTTTGGAGTACAAATGGGATGATTCCAAGCATTTTCTAACCATGAAAACGTTCTCAGGCTGCAGGAAAAGCCTGACTGCACCCCCCAAACAAAGCCGCATTGTCAGATCTGCCCACGGAGCTCGCGGATACAGCTGGTCAGTCGGCCATGTTCCCCACCAGAAGTCCAAATAAGCTGAGAATTTTAGGTGCCAAAATACACCCCCCAAAATTGGGTTCAACATCCATGGATGGGCTTATCCATGAGTATATACGGTAACACTTTATAAAATACCCATATATCCCATACATACTCATGGATACACCCACCTGCAGATAAGCTGATCCTTAAATTTTTAACCAAAGTTCCATGAAAAACCTGTAGATTACCCATGGATAAGCCAACTGTGAAAATTAAAATGACAAAAGTTTTGAGTGTCGGCTTATCCATAGGTGGCACATTTTTCACTGTATTTTGTTTAAAAATTCAAAGGTCATCTTATCCACAGATGGGCTTATGTGCGAGTATATACAGTTGTTGTTGTTGTTCAGTCGTTTAGTCATGTCCGACTCTTCGTGACCTCATGGACCATAGCACGCCAGGCCTTCCTGTCCTCCACTGTTTCCCAGAGTTTACTCAAATTCATGTTCATTGCATTGGTGATGCTATCTAACCATCTGATCTTTTGCCGTCCCCTTCTCCTTTTGCCTTAAGTCTTTCCCAGCATCAGGATCTTTTCCAGTGAGTCCTCTCTTCGCATTAGGTGGCCAAAGTATTTGACAGATAGTGTCCTTCCAATGAGCAGTCAGGTTGATTTCCTTTAGGATTGACTGATTTGACCTCCTTACAGTCCAAGGGACTCTTAAGAGTCTTCTCCAGCACCACAGTTCGAAAGCATCAATTCTTTGGCACTCAGCCTTCCTTATGGTCCAGCTCTCACAGCCATACACTACTACTGGGTAAACCATAGCTTTAATTATACGGACCTTTGTCGGCAAGGTGATGTCTCTGCTTCTTAATATGCTGTCTTGGTTTGCCATAGCTTTCCTCCCAAGGAGCAAGCGTCTTTTAATTTCATGGCTACAGTCACCATCTGCAGTGATCTTGGAGCCCAAGAAAATAAAATCTGTCATTGCTTCCATTTCTTCCCCTTCTATATGCCAGGAGGTGATGGGACCAGATGCCATGATCTGAGTTTTTTTTAATATATATGGTACTGTGATTTTATTATGATGTCAGTCATTAATACAATACATATGGAATAGTTCATTCTATAGTGGTTTTGTAAGATGTTTAAATTTGCTTTTTGATTGAAGTAACATAAAAGCACCTGATATAATGAAATAAGCTAGCTAGCTATCAAGCTAAGATGGGGGAAAGAGAAAATCAGGGAGAAGATTTCACTGAAGCTTCCCAATTATATATTTTGACCTTGAACTAGCCAAGTGAGGCTGTCAAGTTTTGGTCCCAATGCCTGGAGGCTGTGCAGGTTTGGATGGGGATGAACCATCTCCAGCTCAATCCTACCAAGATCAAGTTTTGTGGGTGTTTGGGCCACCTGGATCTGGGAATATTTCATCTCTGACCTTGGATGGGGTGGCCCTTCCAGGATGGTGTGCAACTTGGGGGTCTTCCTGGACTCCCAGCTCCTACTCAATGAGCAGGTGGCAGCTGTGTCCAGGAAGGCCTTTGCACAGCACAGCTTCAGCTTCATTTCCCTAGATCTGGGGACCCTTCAGACAGTCACTAAAACCCTGGTCAGCTCACAGCTTAACTACTGCAATGTGCTCTACATGGGGCTGCTCTTGAAGACCACCCAGAAGCTTCAGTTGGTCCAGAATGCAGCAGCACACACAATGATGGGCATGCCTCGATAAGCCCATGTAACACCTCTGCTTTGTGAGCTGCACTGATTGCCAGTTTGCTTCTGGGTGTGATTCAAGTTTTTTTTATCTTGTTTGAAGATAAAGATTTTATGGTCAGGATATTGGTAGCATTTTCCAACTGAGGTATGCAGTATCAGCTAATCTGTCTTTAGAACAGAGCATAGCTCAATGGTAGAGAATTTGGTTGGAACTGGAAATTAACCAAACTATAACCACTGAAATCCCTTTCCCAAGTTGTTGAACTTCTCAACAGGGCAATATTTCTGGAATCTTGTCCCATAAGATTGGATGAAAATCCATTGTTTATTTGCATGATGAGGTTTTAGGTTTCTGCTTAGATCTGTACCTACTAATAGTAATAAGTGAAGGATTTAACTGCCTTTATGTTAATCTGTTTCTTTCCTGACACAGGAGTTTACTTTCCCCAGTTTCTGCAAGCTTCCACAGCTATCCTACTGGTTTGTAAATGAAAGATCAAGAACAGAAGGGAGCTGGGTCACAGCCCAAAGGTCTGTCCTGAATTTTTAAATTAGCTGGTTCATCACTAGACAGAGCATCCACAGCTGCTTCTGCCTTTTCCTCCATGGTCCTCTTAACTCTACATGTTCTCCCTGCTCTCAGAAACACCAAGACTTTTGCTTGGTATCAGCAAGTGGAAGAGACGATTGGCAGCCCCAGCATGAGAATAACCTGCAGAGGAAAACACAGCTTCTTTGGTTCCTTGTATACAATGGAATTTTAAAATACAGGGCATATTTGCATGCTAAGGACATTCTATGGCTGTTCCTCGCAACATTGAAAGGTGTTTAACTGAAGTGTCTTTTTCTCGGAGAAACATTCATGCGGTACATGCATGTTGATTCCTGTTTCAGAAATCAAGCTGAAACATTAGCTGCCAGATCCCAGCACAGTCCTTTGCCATCTCAGCAAGCTCATTTTAGTAAATATTGTGATCTCAGTAAATAAATACTGAAGCACAGCTGGTATTGGCAAGATATCAAAGCTTAGGTGCTGCAGGTCTCTTTTTGCCTGTGGGCGTTGCTAATTATTCTCAGAACAGAGGTAGTAACAAGTGCATGGAAGAAAATGCAAGATAAAGTCTTCAGGCTACTTTAAAAAATACAAGTGAAACAAACGAAGTGGGTGAGGGGGAAGCCTGTTTACTTGCATTTAGGCAAAGGCATCCACTGAAGAAAGCAAGCAGGTTTACATAATTCAGGGAGGGTTTGTCAGTAAAAGGGGTGTCAGAGTTGTTCTAAAACCTCTGGTTCCAGTTTGCACTGCTTGCTTGCACGTGTAAGGGACAAAACTGAGGAGACCTGAACTCCCTCTCATTCCCTCCTTTCTCCTGTGTTGTCGTTGTTGTTGAGTGTTAACTTAGCTACCATACCTAGGAGTTCATTTTATTTGCCTGCCACATCCTGCTAAAAGAGCTACTTGCTCAGAGATTGTCAAAGGCACACAGAAACTGATGCTACTCTGTCGTAAAACATTGTTTTTAATTGCCTTCACACAATGTAGATCTGATGACCGTGGCATTCAATACTGGTGATATTTGGGCTTGCACATCAGATTGTGTGTGATTACCTCTCCCTGTTGGACTCAGGCTCAAACTTTGCAGAATAGCTATAGACTTATTTGTTTGAATGCAAGTCTTGCCTAATGACCAGAATCTTGATTTTAGGAAGAAATAATAATAATAATAATAATAATAATAATAATAATAACAACAACAACAACAACAACAACAACAACATTGGTTGCAAAATTATTATCAATAGCTTTAGCTGTTAGAAACCATCTGGTTCCTCTCACATGTTATTAATTGTTAGCTGCTAATTGCTTTAGGATTTTCCCGCAATTTTAAAATTTCTTTTTATAGTTATTGTATATATGCTAGTCTTTTATTAAGTTTGGTCTTGGACCGTAAATAAATTTTTTTGAAACTTGTATGCCACCCAACTCTCAATGACTCTGGGCAGCTCACAACAATCAAACAAAGAATTTAAAATAAAATCAATAAAACATAAAAAAATAAAGATTAGGTTTGTGATTTTAATGTTTAATTAAAAGCTAACATTATAGCAATGAACCTTTTCTTATGTCTGAACTCCTCCTTTTCTTGACTTCCGTTTCCTGCACCCACACATATTTTTAAGTGCTATAGCAATCCTGGCAAATATGGTAGATAATGTTCTTTCTCCCCCAGTTCTGTTCATCCTTTGAAGACATCAACAATAAATGCTAGTATAGAAGCCAGTTTTCAAATACTGGATGGGAAAGCAGTGGATTCATTTTACTGGGGTCCAGAGATCCATGAGACCTCACCCCAGCTTACAAATTATTACTTTTGGTTAATCTATAGATCATGTTCTACTATAAGGAGTGTCCAGATCTTTTATGCTTTGCTAGAACAAATCAAACACACAGTGCTAATTCCCTTAACCAAAGCTGCTCAAAACCAGGACAGCAAATCAAATATAACTCATCTGAGCATCTGCTAAGCTATAGTTGGAATTAATAATTTTCAGTCTTTATATCTTTTCCTTCTTTGGGTTTTGTACCTCTCTTGGAAATGCAATGTATTTCAGTTATATTGGTGGCTGAAGCAAAAAAATGTACCACTTCCTTTTACTTAAACTGCCCTTTCATATAACCTCCTAGATGATTTAAGGACTTAACCAAGCTGCAGCCTTTCCAACTGGTTTATTGAGTTGGCTTCCTGCACTGGGCAGACTAGATGATTTCTAAGGTTCCTTATATTTGATGATCCTAGGTATAATTTTTCTGGATTTGAAAAATGTAATTGGAAAATCTCCAAAGCTCACCACTTTTTTATATCCCTGTGAGATGAAAATCAGAGCCAAGGAATGTTCAAATGCAGCATGGTAATTTGAGATAAGCAGTGTGCTAATACAAATTAGAGTCACAGTAGAGTTTCCAATATAATAGATATATAAACCTAACAGAAAGAGATAAACTTATGAAGGCCTCCATAACTCACCATGGTAGAGGAAAGTGTCCCTAGTATTTTTTTTCTTCCCATTAACAGGTGTGGAAGGGGTACCTCCAGAAATATCCAGTCTGCCAAAAACTGATCTTGAAAGGTTTGGGATAATTTTTTTTTAAATCTCAAGTTAAAATTGTCTTGTCTTTGCTGAAGTTTTTGACTAAGCTATGGCTTGAACACCCACCAGAGAGCAAGAATAACAAGCAGGACCTGTGTCTTAATATGACAAAAGCTGTCAGAATCTTGTAGCATGTAATGCACAGCTGAGTTTGCTCTTAGTAAAAGAGTTGTTCCCACAATTGAATGGATCCAACTGAAACCTTAAGAAAGTTAGCAGGTTATTTCTGCTTGGTGCTGACTTTAGTCCTTCAGGAGGCTGTAGAAATTGCTGAAGCCTCAAGTTTCCACATTGCTGAAGGACCACAGACATATGGGAGTTTCAGCCTCTGATTCTGAGTCTTCATGTAATAGTACTATGCTGTTGGGCCAGAAAGGTGCATTTTTCACTGTATTTTGTTTAAAAATTCAAAGGTCATCTTATCCACAGATGGGCTTATGTGCGAGTATATACAGTTGTTGTTGTTGTTCAGTCGTTTAGTCATGTCCGACTCTTCGTGACCTCATGGACCATAGCACGCCAGGCCTTCCTGTCCTCCACTGTTTCCCAGAGTTTACTCAAATTCATGTTCATTGCATTGGTGATGCTATCTAACCATCTGATCTTTTGCCGTCCCCTTCTCCTTTTGCCTTAAGTCTTTCCCAGCATCAGGATCTTTTCCAGTGAGTCCTCTCTTCACATTAGGTGGCCAAAGTATTTGACAGATAGTGTCCTTCCAATGAGCAGTCAGGTTGATTTCCTTTAGGATTGACTGATTTGACCTCCTTACAGTCCAAGGGACTCTTAAGAGTCTTCTCCAGCACCACAGTTCGAAAGCATCAATTCTTTGGCACTCAGCCTTCCTTATGGTCCAGCTCTCACAGCCATACACTACTACTGGGTAAACCATAGCTTTAATTATACGGACCTTTGTCGGCAAGGTGATGTCTCTGCTTCTTAATATGCTGTCTTGGTTTGCCATAGCTTTCCTCCCAAGGAGCAAGCGTCTTTTAATTTCATGGCTACAGTCACCATCTGCAGTGATCTTGGAGCCCAAGAAAATAAAATCTGTCATTGCTTCCATTTCTTCCCCTTCTATATGCCAGGAGGTGATGGGACCAGATGCCATGATCTGAGTTTTTTTTAATATATATGGTACTGTGATTTTATTATGATGTCAGTCATTAATACAATACATATGGAATAGTTCATTCTATAGTGGTTTTGTAAGATGTTTAAATTTGCTTTTTGATTGAAGTAACATAAAAGCACCTGATATAATGAAATAAGCTAGATGCTGAATAATAAGCATGAGATGCTGAAATGGGGTAACTTGTGTTTCTTTGGACTGTCTGTTCCAGATCCCAAGAACATGATAAAAACTAATCATCATTATTGGTTTTAAGAATGAATTTTCTCCAGGGTCATATCAGAGGACATGAACATATATTTTCCCTTCACTACAGTGGTTATCTCAGATCTCTGTCTTGAGTTATCTAGATTCATCTGCCGATCACTGTTGGAAAATAATTCTGATTAGATGGAGTTTGTTCTGATAATGATGATAATTAGTACATAGTTATGTTTTGTGGACCACTTGTCTTATTTGTCATAGAAATCTAAATTACATGGATTGATCTGTAGAGGTTTTCTGTATGTGGTGTCCTTGCCTTAGGATGAAAAGTTGTGTATAAATATGAGCCACAGAGAAGAGCTACTAAAAATCAATAGATTTGTGTGTCCCAAAATTAACAGGTTGCATAACACTTCTCTTTCCATATCTTCCTTTGTCTCCTTGATAAAAAGCAATAATATGCCATTCTCTACCATCTCTGTGATTGTTACAAATTAAGTGTTAACTAGCAAAGCCTGTGCTATTGAGAGGAGGAAAAAAAATCCCATGAGCTGTGAATATGCATGGAAGAGTTCATTAGTGATTGTTATTCACCAGTAAATTACAAACTACAGAATTGGTTCCTGTATTTCTTTACTACTATCAGATTAGACATGTAGTGATGGCATGATGCTTTTCAGATTCTAACTGGGACAGGCCTTCATTATTTGCTAACAGATTGTCCCCTTGAACAAGGTCACAAACTAGCAGGGGAGTTTCCAAGCAAATTTAATGTGCATGACACAAGACAGTAAAAATAGTTTAAATTAGCAATAACAAGGAAAGAATCCATGAAAGTATCAAGGGAGTTCTTAATGAGTACCAAAATATCCTACCAGGAGAGGAATGCGAAACTAAAGTTAACAAATAAAACTGAAAATTTCCTTCACTACATTTTCAATGACATGCTAATGAAGGATTAAAAAAATAAATAGAGTAAAAATTAGGGCTGTGCTGATTTCCACAGATGTGAACTGACCATGTTTACAAAGGATTTCTCTCTATTTCCATTATTTATTTTGGTTTCCCTCCTCCCATATCTTCTCTTCTTGAAATAATCCTGAGCTAATCCTTGTTCTGAATTGTTGTGTCAATTTCAGCATTTACCTGATTTTTCTTTCCAATTTTTCTGTGAGTTATCTGCATGAAATTTACTGTGGGCCAAATACAATCCTCAGTACAAAAGTTGTCCACTCCTTGTAGTAAATAACTGAATTGTAAATTACAAATATAAGGACTATTTTTAAAAAATCAATTGAATCTCTAAACAGAATCAACTTTCTGAACTGAATGGAAAAGTGGAATTGAATCATGTAATTGAATCAGATTCCTCCAAATCAATTTATGGTTTGATCAATTCTGTGCAGAAATAGCTTTTTCTCAATTGGTTCAGAAATTTGATTTAAATGTCCAAATTTGAATCAGAAGTTGTCTGATTTGCAGAAGCATAATCATAATGTCTACGTTATATTCAAAACACTACTGTCACCAATGAGGTAAGTGGAGCACAAATTAAATTGAATTAGTTATCTAGGTGAAACCCACTGGAAACCTCCCTCTTTTTTCCCCTCATACATTTGAATTTAGACAAAGTATTTTGCTGAATGTCTTATTTGTGCTTATGATTTCCTCCATAACGAATAACTTGCCAGATATGTAGCATTAGCAGCATTCCAGTATTTCTACCATTTCTGCAGGAAATTGAACCCTCGGTATAGGCCTTGAAGAATAACCCCATTTTATAATTAAAACGTTGAAGGAATATTATCAACATTTGAGAATTAGCTTTTAATACTTCAGCCAGTAACTTTTATGTGTGAAATTATGAAACACTTCCAGTTTTCCCACTTTTTGTAAGTCATTTTTCCCAACTTATATTGTTAGAATGGTTGGCACAGGCAACAATATTATAGTGAGGTAATAATCAGTGTCAGTATTAGACCATTGTTTGACAACTTTGGGTAAAGTTTCCAGCAGACTGCAAAAGACCATTTCAATTAGTTGTTTTGTCATAATGATAGATTTATCAGATTAAAATATTTAGAAATTGACCATTCTGGTAAGTTTCATAAACCACTGCGAGACTTCTAAATGTTTCCCTACATCTAATGGACTGAAATGCTGTTGAGTTTATGTCTGCATAGGCATGGTGCTAAATCAAAAGAAAAAAAAATCCATCTAGGAAAAACTGTAATATACATCTCACATGTTTTCCTTACCAAAATTCTAATGTTGAATAACAGCTCTGGTGACCCAGTTAACTATACTGAAACTGTAGTTTCATCTTGATTTCAACATCATTAGCTCTTTCCTCATGGCTGGCATCTCTGCATGTAGTAAATTTGTGAGCCAGCTGCCTCTAGATCTCTTCTGCTTGGTTTAATTGTGGGTGAGATACCATAAACCTCCTGCAGATGTTCAAAATTTTGGAGCACATCAGGTGGTGTTAAAATGAAATGAACCAAGATGTTGAATTTCTCCTACTGCATTATCTACATTTGTAAAGCCAGGCAAAATTTTCTCAAACTGACTTTTGAAGAGGTGACATCTAGCTTTTTGAAGGAACAGATCTGCAGAAATACGACCTTTTTCATAGGTACTAGCACTCAGCTAAAAAGAATAGATGCCCATGCCTTCTAATAAGCAAAACCTAGTTAATTTTTGCCCTTTTTTCTCAGGGAAAAAAGGTCTAGTTAATGTTGAGAGCATCTGGAGTTTAAATTGTTGATAAACAATTACAGTAAGTAATGTTCTTACAAACTATGCATTCTAGATGAAAATCATGCAAAGAGCAGTCTTGTGCGTTAAGGATTATGTCCGGCTAGCAGGATTAGTGTTCAGCATAAAGCACAACCAAAAAAGAAATGTTGCTTCAGCAGTAGCAAAGCTCCAGCTGAGTATTGTGATAGGCAAGCTTGCTGACACACCCTTTTCTCTTTTGCAGTTAGAGTCATGATGCAAAGCATGTCTTCTCCTCCTGAGTAGATTTCAATATTGCCAGATGGTCACTGTAGCTCACATACTGGATTACTGTCAAGATCTACTGCTGCCTTTCACCCTTGTATTTAGGAAATAATCTGATAGATGTGGAGTGGGGAAGAGACCTGAAAGGGCTCGGGTCACCCTGTGAGGCTCCTAAGTCTTGCAGCAGAAACCTGCAACAGAATCTTCAAGTTCCAAGAAAATCCTTCTAGCAACATGACAGGACACGCTACTAAGGGTCTACACTGAAAAACATAAATGAATGGAAACAGTCAATTTCAGAGACAGACCTTTTCTAGAGCAAACTGGACTGTTCTGAAAGCTTTAAATCCACTTACAGATTTGAAGAAATACAGATGGGGGCAGTTTTAAATGGATTTTCCCCAAAGCTCTCATTAAAAGGAAATTTCCAAGCAAGGGGGGGGAGGGGGTGTAAGAGAGATTATTACTTTGGAACTTAAAGCTCTTGCCTCAGCCAAAGAATGATTACCAGGGCTCCCACAATGCTTGGGGAAGGAAGCTGTGGATCGTTGCCATTGTTTTTCATTATTTTCTATTAGTTGATTGTCTCAGGAGCAGAAGTGCTAAGAATGTTTGTGACTGAAACATTCTTGCTGATGGATTCTATTTGTTGTGGCTGCTCTTGTTGTTTGGGGCTTAAGTGTTCTAAACTATTCCTTATTCAATTTCAGCCTGAGGAAGTGGACAGGGCTATAAGCTCTGCCATCTGTACTTTAGATCCATGTCAATCCTGGCTCATTAAGGCTTCCAAGGAGGTGACGTGTGGTTGGATCCAAGCTATGGTGAATGCTTCTCTGTGGAAGGGGCCAGTCCCATCTGTTTGGAAAGAGGTGGTGGTCCATCTTTCCTTGGGTCCAACAGATCAAGACAACTTTCATCCAATCTCCAACCTTTCCCTTTTAGTCAAGGGCCCTGCAGGAAGCAAATTCTCTGGACCCTTTCCAGTAGGATTTCAGTCTGGGTTATAGTACTGAAACAGTGTTTATCATACTTGTGGATTACTTTGGAAGTCTCGGGATGGGGATGGCACATCCATCCTTGCCCTCCTGGATCTGTCTTCTCATTTGGTTTACTGCAAAATGCTCTACATGGGACTGTCCTTGAAAAGCATTCAGAAGCTTCAACTGCTCCAGAATGCAGTGGTTGTGCACAGTACTGTGTGCATTTCCGTTTGCCCATGTGACAACCACTGTTGCATGAGCTACACTGGTTCCAAGTAGGCTTCTGCATAAAATTCAAAATGGAGTCCTTGGTGCTCTGAGCTTGGTTGGTTGGTTGGTTGGTTGCTTGCAGACGTTTCATTATCCAAGTAGGTAACATCATCAGAGTGAGTGAGTGTGGGATTTGCTGCCTGTTTATATACAGTAACTTGCCCTGCCAGTGTTGGTGGGGGTGTGGTTTTCTCCTTGGTAGGTCCTTGATTAGGGTATTGTTTTCTGCTTGATTATTTGTCTGGTGTTAATCCCTGCTTATCTGGGTGTTGGCTGCTGAAGAGGATGCGTTCTGGTTTTTTTGTTTCCTTCTTAGCTTTTTGTTGTCTCTCTTGAATGGTGTGTAAATATGGTTTATTTCTATGTGTCAAAGTGCTGGTTATCACCATTAAAGCTCTACATGGCATAGGGTCAGACTTTTTGTGGGACTGCCTATCTCCAATGATTTCTACTCTTCCCATCAGATCCAGCAGGGAGGGCATACTAAGGGTCCCTTCTGTGAAACAGTGCCATCTTGCAGGACCCAGGAAACGCGCCTCCTATGTCACAGTGCCAGCCATACAGAGCAGATTCCCCCTGAGATCTGGATGGCTCCAAACCTTCTGGCCTTCTGGAAACTACAGAAAATCATGGTGATGTCAATTAGGTGGTTCCCTCTGAATTTATTTATTTTCATGTTTTATTTACACTACTTGTAAGCCACCCCAGACCAGGGCTGCATATAACACCAAACAAAAAGAAAACAAAACAACCCCATAATAATAATTAAATCAAAACAATATCAGAAATAAAAAATTACCATGGAAAGCAAAGATAAAACTCACAACCACTCTGCCGGAACCCACAGTATGCCGAAATAAAATGATTTTAACCTGTCTACAGAATTTCAGTGGGACTCAGGGGTGTTGCATGTACTGGTGGGGAAAGTATTCCATAAAGCCTGCTGTCTCCCCCATGCCCCTCAAACCTCACAACAGGAGTGAACTTTCAGCAGGCCCTCTCTTGACAAATGGGTCAGGCAGGCATGTTCCTTTCAGGCAAGTTGTTGGCTATGTAATCTTGGGTTGTTCTGGGGAATGTAAAAATGGGGGAGACAGAGGGGCTGCACTTGGACCATGCACTGCTTATTTCTACTTCAAAGACTCCCACTGGATTTTCCCCTCCAGATCCTTTCCATTTGTAATTTGGCCATCCAGGTCCTCTGAAAGCAACTACTATTGCTAAAAGTAGTAAAAGAAGATGGAAGTTAGCCAAGATCTGAAGAATTAACTGTTCTTGCTGCCTTTGGCTGTACGAGAAAAACAGGGATCGAAAATATGGCCACCATGAACAGAAGACGACTGCTGCTCTAAGGGGGAGACTCCTGATATTTTAGACCCCTACCCCCAGCTTTTTGCTTCATGAGTCAGGACCTTCAAGGGGAGATTTTGTGGGTCTTCTGGTCCCCATACCTAATGTGTTGGTGGTGGGGTAGGACGGAGCCCCCTGGACAGAGTGATGAGAAGTGGAGGGTCTTGTTGGGTCTCTGCAACACGGCAGATCTTGACGGTGCAGCAACTCCATTGCTGGAACCCCCTCCTCTGCCGGAATCCCTGGACAAAGCGGGGGGATGATAAACTCCAGCGACGTTTGCGACGCGGTGTAGCAAACTTCAGTGGCACGACAGGCCCTGATGACATGGCGAGCCCTGGGGCAGCAGATTGGCCTTGGCAACACGGTGGACTCTGGAGGTGTGACCGATGGCGTGTCGAGACTCAGTGTAGCAGACCGGCCTCGGCAGCCTCAGCAGTGTGACGGACCTCGGTGGTGGTGCGGCGAGCCCCGGTGTGGCAGGCCGGCCCTGGCGGCGCAACGAGCCTCGGCCTGACAGACTGGTCTCGGTGCCACAGTGAGGCTGGGCAGTGTGGCAAGACTCGGAGCAGTAAATCGGCTCGGCGCCGCAGCAAACTATGGCGCCGCAGCAGGCCTTGGTGTGGTAGGCCTTATCGGCAGGGAGTGACAAGCTTGATGTTTTTTAAACCCCTCTGCCAGTTGGTAACTTTGGGGGGATTCATTGAGCTCTTCTGGCCCTTAGGCCAATGGCAATGATGGGGGGATTTCTTGGAGTCTTCTGGACCTCATGTTTTGAAGTCCCTGGAGCAGCTGGAAGGCATGCAGCATGGAGCTGAGAATTGAGGATTGGCCATCCCCTCCCAAACTGCCAAAACACGGTGGGGTTATTAGGGTCCCTCCAATGTGTATGGAGTACTCCCTCCCAGGGGTGAGAGATGAGGGAGTGAGTCTGGGTGTGAATGGGTGTATGTTGTATGGTAGGACACTTGCCTCCTGAGTGAGAGACGGGGTAAGGGATAGTGGATGTAGTGCCCACTGTTGACCAGTGAGAGAGGCTGAGGGGAGGCAAAGTGAGTATGTGAGGGTGGTTGGGCCCTGACAGCACCGAGAGTGTGAGCTGGTGCACTGGGAGGGGGGGCTCCATCGCCTTGGGTCGACTGAAGGTTGTACAAGGTTGTACGAGTGGATGGAGGGATCCCTATTTCTAACCAGGGATTCCAGAGGTCCAGGATTGGGGGCAAATGGACTGGGAAACTCTGGGGGTTGTAGGGTGGGGCACGCTATTGAGGTGGTGACAGGCTGGGGATGTTTTGATGGGAGCCGGAGGGTGAGCCATCTTCGGGGAAGATGCCCCTGGTGTTTATTACCGGTGGCATATTCCGACCCTCCAAGCTCAGACCTAGGTCCTGGACAGCAGATTCGTCGAGGCCCTGGTCTCTGGCTGCTGCTTCTTAATGCCAGGTCAGTCAACAACAAGGCCCCCCTCATATGTGATTTGATCACAGAGGAAGGGGCAGACCTGGCATGCATTACCGAAACCTGGCTAGGCCCAGAGGAGGGGGGTGCCCCTTTTGGAGATGTGCCCAGCCAGGTTTCAAGTATGGCACCAGCCGAGATCCCAGGGCAGGGGAGGAGGGGTGGCTGTTATCATCTGGGAATCTCTAGTGGCCTTCAGGGCACTGCTCCACAAGTGACTGGTTGTGAGACCCTGTTTTTCAAGTTGGGCTCCCAAGAGCAGTTAGGAGTATTGCTGCTGTACCAGCTTCCCTGCTGCGTAGCAACCTCCCTGTCTGAGCTCCTGGAGGCTGTCTCGGGGTTGGCGGTGGAGTACCAGACGTATGGTTCTGGGGGTCTTCAACTTGCTGTCCCTGAGGCGTGCCTCAGAGGCAGCTTGGCGGCCATGGGCCTGTTTCAGATTATCCGATACCTGACTTGAGACAGTGGCCTCACGCCAGACTTGGTTTTCTTGTCGGAGCAGTGGCAATGTGATCTGAGGGGAGAATTACATCTGTCCCCTTTGTCATGGTCAGATCATGCCCTGGTGACCTTGAGATTCTCTTATGCTGCCCCCCTGTGCAGGGAGGCTGGACCCATTAGATTGATCCACCCCCGGTGACTGATGGACCCAACACGGTTTCAGAGGGAGCTGGGGGTTATAACCAAGTATCTGCTGCATGGTCCAGCAGAGGCCCTGGCTGCTGCCTGGAATAGGGAGGCGGCCAGGGCCTTGGACAGGATCGCGCCTGTGTGACCTCTCTTGCCCCATCAAACCCAAAGCTCCCTGTGGTTTATGGAGGAGCTGAGGAGGATTCTGAAGAGGATTAAGAGACATCTAGAGTGCCGCTGGAGGAAGACAGAGACTGAACCTGACCAAACACAAGCTAGAGCCACTGTCAGAGCCTACCTTGTGGCGATAAGAGCAGTAAAACGTCAACATTGGGTCCCAGTTTGCTTCCGGGTTCAATTCAAGGTATTGGTTATTACCTTTAAAGTCCTACATGGCATGGGTCCAGGTTACCTGGGGGACCGTCTCATCCCCATTACATCGACCCGTCACACCCAGTCATGCAGAGAGGGCATGTTATGGACCCAGTCTGTAAGAGAATTCCATCTGGCAGGGTCCAGGAAGCGGGCCTTCTTTGCAGCAGCTCCCGCCCTCTGGAACATTCTTCCCCTGGAGGTGAGGCAAGCCCCCTCTCTCCTGGACTTCCGTAAAAGACTGAAGGCCTGGTTTTGCCATCGTGCCTGGGGTGGGGAGGGGAATAGTCATTCTTGGGGATGGCTGGTGCCCTAGAATGACCCCCTTATATACTGTATTCATGGACTGAAGTAGAACCTTGCTGCTATCTGAATTGTTCTGTATTTTGTATTTTTATTTTTAGTTGTAGTTATATTTAATGTATTAGTTAGAGTTTGTACTGAATTTTAAATTTTATTCTTATTGTAAACTGCCCAGAGTCCCTCCTTGGGGGGGAGATGGGCGGTGATAGAAATTTGAATAATAAATAAATAAATGATAAAAATAAAAAATGGAGATTTCAACCCAGGCATTTAATATATTTTAACAATGTAATTAATACAAATTAAGTTTTATGAATAAAGTATAAGCAAGATTTATTTTTTACGGTACATGCATGTGGTTTTAAGAATAGCTCCACATTACAATAAGCCTGGTTAATGCCAGAACAATCAGAATAGTTCAGTCCTCAACGTGACAGATAAAATCAACTAAACTTTGCTTTTCTATCTAAAAATAAATTTCAGGTGGGGGAAAGAGGGAGGTGAAACAATGCAGGGATTAGATTAGTAACAGATAATGATAGTCTGAAAAATGGCCATGAAACCAACAACATAATTCGGCCGCATCCATAAGCTTGGATGTTTTAGTTATTTTACTATCCTGGGACAGGGGCTAATGGCATTTTTCTAGCTGAATATAGTGGAATGTGAATCTTAACTGTGGCTTCCATAGCTGACGTGCAAAAATCTGGATGGCCGCTAGATGGGAGCAAACTGATACAGGAAAATCTCATTCTTTGTTGCCATCTAAAGGTGGTTCAGGTTTTTGCAGCCCAAATATGGTAGCCCTCATCTTAACAAGTTACTGGCAGGTTTCATTGACAGGCATTATGATATAATAATGTTCAGTTGGCTGTGTCATTCAGATATAGATAGTGTTTCAATGAATTTTGAGTATGTCACAGAATGCCATGGCTATGTGATGCATAGAACATTTTTAAAGCAAATTGAAGCATTTTTACTGAAATGGGACTTTTCTGCTCTTGGTGATTTTTTCCCCCAGCTGTCACAATTGTAACTTATTCCCTAGCCATCAAGTAAATGTCAAAATGTGTTTCTTCATTGCAACCATGTTTTGTC
Source organism: Charina bottae (assembly GCA_023362775.1). Classification (NCBI taxonomy): domain Eukaryota; kingdom Metazoa; phylum Chordata; class Lepidosauria; order Squamata; family Charinaidae; genus Charina; species Charina bottae. The sequence continues at coordinate 13,510,132 of JALMGJ010000001.1, forward strand.
CTGGAAAGGAGGTATGTCTGCATGTCATATTTCTTGACTAACGGCATTGTTTGTGATAATATGACTCAACACGTCACTGAATTCTATTTGGTGCTGGCTTTCCCTATGCCTTGTCTACCCTAATGACTCCAGCACCCCAAAAAAGAGTTATGTAAGCTGGCCATGTTAAAAGAAAAATGTCATTTTGTCCTCTTATTAGACTTAATTACTGAATAGGCATCATGATAAGTTGACTCTACTGGTTGCTTCAGGGATGAGAAACTAAGGAAACCTGCAAACACATATTTTTCAATAAACCTTTAATCATTCTCTTAAGGCTAACAATCACTTTCTGCTGCATGTGTATGTGTAGCCATATCAGCCTGAGGCTTCAGAATACTGGTGACAAGCAGCAGAAATGAAAAGGAATGAAGCTGTGGAGCAAGGGAGCAATATTTAAACTTAGCTTTTCCATTTGCTGAGAAACATATGGGCATATGACTCTGCCACTTTTTTTTTTAATCTAAAGAGACACACACCCCTCCCCAGTTAAACAGGTAAAATGGCCAAACTTAAGGAACAAGTTTAAATGGGGAGCAAACAGCACATTATTTAATGTACTGTAATCTTTGACTACTGTGGTGGGATGGCGTCATTTAGATTTTTGAGTACCAATCCATGTGACTAGAGAGAACCATATGGTAACATATCACAATATGCATGTTGCCACTTGGTAAGCCATCTGCTAGGGATGCTTGAGAAATGTGATCGTTGTAAATTTGGATGTGAAGTGGTCTGATTCATATTTTCTGGCCTAATGGGAGGATTGGAATATAATTAGCCTTCTGATATCACAGTTTCATGATGCAATTCTTGGCTTAAAAATTATATACCAAAATGGTTGAAAATGACTATTTTGAGATGAAAATACATTTCAAAAAGTGTTTATATATGTGGTTTTTTTAAAAAAATATTTATTAAGAGTTTTTATATGATACAGGCAAACCAAAAGGAAAAAAAGGGAATAGAAAAACAGAAAAGTACAAGAAAAAAGAAAAAGGAAACTAAAGTTAGGGAATATATAAGTGACTTCCGACCTTCTTTTCAACAGATAATTACATTCTTATTTATTTATTTATTTATTTATTTATTTATTAATCAATCAAACTTCTATCACCACCCATCTCCCTCCACCGGAGGGACTCTGGGCGGTTTACAACAAAATAATAGAAACAAAAAACATAAAATATACATAGAATATAAAAATACAAATTATAAAACAAGATTAAAATCCAAGAGGCAAGAGTGGTAAGATCTAACTCAATCCAATGTAGGAGAGAAGCTGTCTAAGGTATTAGCCATCCCCAAGAGTGACTATTCCTTCCTTGGTCCCAAACAAGGCGGCAGAGCCAGGTTTTCAGGTTCTTCCGGAAGGTCAGGAGCGAAGGGGCTAATCTCACCTCCGGGGGCAAGTTGTTCCACAGGGCGGGAGCTACTGCAGAGAAGGCACGCCTCCTGGACCCCGCCAGATGGAACTCTCTTATAGATGGGGTCCATAGCATAACCTCTCTGCATGATCGGGTGGGACGGGTGGATGTATTGGGGACGAGGCGGTCCCTCAGGTAACCTGGCCCCATGCCATGTAGGGCTTTAATGGTGATAACCAACACCTTGAATTGGACCTGGAAGCAAACTGGTACCCAATGCAGCTCACGTAACAACAGTGTTATGTGTGCTGATCTATGGGTACCAGCAATGGCCCGTGCAGCTGCATTCTGGACCAGCTGAAGCTTCTGGATACTCTTCAAGGGTAGCCCCATGTAGAGTGCATTACAGTAGTCTATATGGGAGATAACAAGGGCATGAGTGACTGTTCAAAGGGCCTCCCAATCCAGGAACGGGCATAACTGGCGCACAACACGAAGTTGTGCAAAAGCCCTTCTGGCCACAACTGCCACCTGCTCTTTGAGCAGGAGTCGTGAGTCCAGGAGGACACCCAGATTCCACACCGGATCTGTCTGGGGCAGTGCAACCCCATCCAGAACCAAAGATGATAATGTTCCAGATGGGGAAGAGCCATTAATCCACAGCCACTCTGTCTTACCAGGGTTCAGTTGAAGCCTGTTGGACCCCATCCAGGCCCCTACAGCCCCCAGGCACTGAGAAAGGGCAGTCACAGCATCACTTACCTCACCCGGGACAGAGATATATAGCTGAGTATCATCAGCATATTGATGATATCTTATCCCATGGTGGCGGATGATCTCACCCAGTGGTTTCGTGTAAATGTTAAACAGGAGTGGAGAGAGAACTGAACCCTGCGGCACCCCACAAAGGAGGGGTCGAGGGTCGGATCTCTCACTCCCTATCACCACCGATTGGGACCAGCCCTGGAGGAAGGAGGTGAACCAGCGCAAAACCACACTGCCCACCCCCAACTCCCTGAGCCAACCCAAAAGGATACCATGGTTGATGTTATCAAAAGCCTCTGAGAGGTCAAGAAGAGCTAGGATGGATGCACTGCCTCCATCCCGCTCCCGCCAGGATCATCCACATTGTTGTCTGTCCTCCCTCTTAAATAGTTTACAAATCCCCTCACCCCCTCTATACTGCATGTTTTTTTTTAAAAAAATACATTAAGAAAACTGAATTTTTATGTAGATTTTTTTTTTGAAAAATACAAATGGTGTGATGGAAAATAATAGATTTACAAGCAAACATGTGAAATTAACATAAATGGGAAAGAGATGTTTCTTGATTATTTGCAAAATCTTTCTGTGTGATGAAAAGATTTTATGATGCCATATTTTTTCATAAATTTAAAGAAGTAAGTAACATCTCACCCTTTGGCTACAGGATACTAATTACTAGCTTACAAAGTAGCTAAACATGTTTTCCTAGTGAGTTACTACCTACTTACTAGATAAACTTTTTTTGTTGTTCATTAACCCTGCATTTATAAATGTTAGAGTATAGGGTTGTTGTTTTTTTAACACAAATAGCCTTTTTATTTTATGGTTATGATCTAATATTATTTTTGGATCTAAATCTGTATCATTAATTTCCCTTTTCATTGTACGTCATAGGAGAAATCTAAAACTACTTTTTTTTTAAAAAAAAGCACAGAGTCCTAGGAAATAATAGAATATATTCAAAGCATATGTGTCAGTATACTGTATCTGCTTCTGAACTGGTAGAATGCAGGCAATATGTTGGCTAGCAGATAATATTTAGATTAGAGGACCTAGTTGTATAGAATAGCATGAACATGGACTTGTGACATATTGGCCAAAATGTGTCAAAACTGATCACCACTGTCCTTCCTATTAACAGGGAATCATCCAGGTGGCATGAATATGACTATCACAAAATGCAAGAGGAGAAAATGGTAAAGAAGATGAATAAACAAATAAAACTGAAGAACAAAAACAAATATTTTATGTGTCTATGAAACTAAGAAAAAATGGAAAGATATAATAGGTGGAGTGGAATTGATTATTATATGCAGGGAAGTGAGCAGGTAGGTTTAATGATGAATGAAAGGACTAAACTGTATTGCAGAAAGTATGAACTGCAATCATTTACTGTAGGTTGTTGTGGATGCACAGGAATGTAGTAATCAGTAGGTTGGTGATAATTGCATATTACACTCAAATAGTGATAACTGAAGAACAAGATATGAGCTTGGGAAAAAAGGGCAACATTCTGAATGAATGCAGTTGGGGGTGGGGCTGACAGGGGGAATATTCTGTTAAGAACCATGAATGGATGGGTGGGAATGAGATGAGAGAGTACAGAAAAGATGATTGAGCTGTCTGGAAATGCAAGCATGAATGAGAATGGTAATCGTTTGGTGATCATCTATTTAGAAGAAGGTCTGTTTGTTTCAGATACATAGTTTAAACATAAGTCTGTTCATAAATACGCATGGTAAACAATGAATATAAATATAAAAGCATGAGACATTATGCTTTATGATGAAAGACTGAGGTAATTAGTGAAGGATATAAGGGTGATGAGAGGTTCTAAATATGAGACAGACCACTTCTTGGTGTTCCTAAGAGTGGCCTTGGGAAACAATGGACATCAAAGAATAAGAAAGAAGTGAAAGAAACTGGGCTGAGAGTACAACAATGAAATAGAAAATAAAGTGTGAATTTTATCTTGTATGAAAGAGTATTAGATTAATCTGCCAATAGGATGAATGGAAGGGGGAACAAAGTGGAAAAAATATAGTGTGTGCAATTATGCTAATGGGAAAGAAAAAGGATCTTTGGTGGAATGATGAACTGAAAGAAAAATGCATATAATAGGATGATTGCTGCAAAAACAGGAGGAAAGATATTGTATAATGTGCATGGAGAAAAAAGATAGTTGTAAAGGGTGGGGTCAAGGAAAACAAGGAACTGTTATTTGAAAACAGAGAAAATGCAAAGTGATTTTGATGGAAGCAAAAAATGTTTTGGAGGTAATAAAGAGGGCTAAACAAGGAGCTTCCAATGCAATGAATGGAATTAAAAATAAAAGTAATGAAGTATATGGGATCAAACTGATATGAATGGGGTTTGAATGGGAATGAAAGTGTTATGTCGAAAAGTAGAACTGAAGGCAGAATTAGTATGCAAGAAAAAACTAATGAAAAGAAAGTCATAAATATTGTAAGAATTGTAAAAAGTGGTAAGGCTGGGCCTGCTGTAATTGGAGAAATATTAAAACATAAATGTAGGTTGCTCATACAATGCCTGTACAATTCATTTAGTGTCTGTGTGAAGACTGCATCTTTGGCTGATAAAGAATGCTGAAAATTCTGTTTTTATTCCCCTACACAAAGAGAGGGGTAGTAAGAGGGAATAAAAAAATAGAGAGAGGGATAAATGGGCTTGGAAAGATGTTCGATAAAATTCTCATAGAAAAATATGCAAACTGAGTGAGCAAAATATGGGAACTGCAATGTGTCTTAAGGTGAGCAGCCCAGATTTTTGCTTTTCAGCAGGTTTTTGAGAAAAATGAGGAACATTGTTTATTGTGCACTTAATTTATGAGAAAACATATGAAAAAGTGAATAGGCTTCAATTAGAGCATGTTTTTCATAAGAATAAAGATTGGCTGCTGAATGCAATAAAATCCATATGTGATGGAGGTAAAACATGTGTGAAAACAAATAGATGCTTAGTGAATGATTCAATATTCAACAGGGTATAAGATAAGGATGGGTGATATCTCCTTGGTTGTTCAATGCATTTATGGATAAATGTGTAAGGAATGTTTTTGGTGACTTCAGAGGTGTATATAGGTAGTCTTCATTTAGTGACCACAATTGGGACCAGCAACTCAGTCATTAAGCAAAGCAGTTGCTAAGTGAAAAATCATGTGACCATGACTGGGCTTACAATTTTACTTCAGCTTTCCTTTGCAGCATCAGAAGGATACAACCCCAAACAGCCAGGTGAGCCCAAACAGTGGGGAATGTTTCTGGAACTTGACTCACAAAGAAGCTAGGAAAAAGGGCAAATCTTATAGCCCTTTTCCCCCACTCCCCCACCCTTGGGAATGCTCACCCCGGCATTGGGATAATTATCAAGAAAATGTGATGTGTCTGGATCTAATCCTCCAATTCAGCATTCCTCAGTACACTCCATTTAGAGTATAGTAGAAAGCTTTATTGAAAGTGTTACAATTTAGAACATATCTAAAGACCAGAATGACAAATTCCCGCCAAACAGTCAAACATCTCTCTTCCTCCCACCTACGTGTTACTCCTCCCTTGATGATGTATTGTCCAGTACTTTTCCCATCCAGCCACGCTCCCCCTCCCAACAGCATGTCTCTCATCAGTACCAAGCGATGCAGGTAGATGGCCTTGACCAGCTGTAAACATTATTCAATGATCTTGTTGGAATTCCACTCTCAGTGTTCTCCCCCTCCATTCTCTTAAAAACCTTTGCACTGACACGCATTGTTAATAATCCATTCCCGAATACATTTCAACACGCATGGCAGGGCTTGCACTGTAGCAACCCTGACAGAAAAGAATTGATGTTGTATTTACATTTATTGGAGAGGAAGGGATGACAAGAGAGTAAGCAGGCACACAATGGGAATACACATGAAAAGGAATGCACTAGCGCTGGTTTGCCTAGCGACCACCACAAGCTGCTTAGGAGGCAAACAAAAGGCTTTAGTGTGAAACTGATTAGGGTCTTGTCAATTTCAGGCAGCAGCTGCAAGCTGGCTGGAGGGTTCTAATTAACTAATTAAGGTCACAGGGCTGAGCTTGTTAACTTGCCCTTAGCGCTTTTTAGGGACCCACTGTGAAAAAAAAGCAGCTCAGGAAGAGAAAGCTTGTTTGGGCAATCTCTCCTCTCTGTGAGGTGGGGGGAGAAAAAAACAGGTCAGGCAAAGGAGTACGCATACTAACTGACTGTAATGGCAAGCACATGACTGACAGAGAGACACTGTGAAGGTTGTAAATGCAGTCATTGGTCACAAAGTTACTTTTTCATCACCGTTGTAACTGAAAACAGTGACTGTCCAAGGCAGTCACTAAGTGAGGACTACCTGTAGTTTGGGAACATGAATGTATGTGTCTTTTTATATATGCAGAAAATGCCAAGTTGTTGGCTGAGAAACCAAAAGCTTGCTTCTACCCACTTTGTTATGTAGAAGGGAGAGTTGTGTATCTCAGGTGAAATATAAAGGTCAGATGCAGTAGGAGTGGAATACCTAAGAGATGTGAATGGTGAAACAAAAAGAAATAAGGTCAAGAATTAATCTGTGATGAATGAAAGCGAACTGAATACAAAAGTGAGTGAAGTACCTGGAGATGGTTTGGTCATATAGATTCCTTCTATATGTATTAAGTTTGAACAGCAAAACAAATACATGAAGGAAGAATGAATGGGTTGAAAGGAAGGGAAAGACCAAGAAAGTCATGGCTGGATGGAGTTGATGAGAGAGGTGAGGAAGTTTAAAGAACAAAAGGCACTTTATGAAGCAGTATAAGGATGTGGTTGAAGTAACGATACAAAATATGGAGTCGTACTGTAAATGGTGTAAGTGTAAACTAGATTTAGCTGTACGTCCCTTTCTTATATCATACCTTTAATTTTTGGCTAAATATTTCCCACTCCTTTTCTGCATATTTTTTTTATCCCAAAAAAATTTTGGATATAACATCATGTATGATCAATGGGAAAAAATGTGGACAAAAGGTTTAACATTTACATTAAATTATAACTTAAAAGAAAATTTTTACAAAATGATGTACCGTTGGTATATAACTCCAGAGAAATTATCAAAAATGTATAAAAATGTATCAAGTAAATGTTGGAAATGTAAGAAGGAAAATGGAACATTTTACCATCTATGGTGGACGTGCAAGAAAGCGAAAAAATTTTGGAACTCAATACATGAAACCATAAAAACAATTACATCAATGGACTTACAAATTAAACCAGAATTATACTTATTAGGCTTCATGGACAATGAACTGGAGAAAAAACACAGAAATTTGTTACTATATATGATTTCAGCTGCCAGAATAACATATGCTCAACAATGGAAGAAAGAAGAAACCCCTACAATCCAAGACTGGATTACAAAAATTATGGACCTGGCACAGATGGCAAAACTAACAGAGATGTTAAAAGATAAGAACATGGACAAATTTAAAAATGATTGGAAACCGTTTCTGGACTATATGATAAATGTACAAAAAAATAATACAATATACTGTATATAGGATTTAATGATTAAGTTGGTAAGAAATAGAAAAGGAACAAATGTAATTTAAACAAGCAATTAAGTAATGAGACAAATATATTAACCACAGTTAAGGAAACCGAGAACCAAACCTTTTTTCCCTTTTCCCTTTCCCCCCCCCTTTTTTTTCCTTCTGTTTCCTTGTTTGTCTCCCCTTTTACACACCTTTCCTTCTTTTCCCCGCACCCTGTTTAATTGTTTCAAGGTGTATGTAAGTTATATGTTGTATGTTATATGTTATATGTAAATTTTATATAATAAAGTATTTTTTACACACACACACAAAAAAAGGAATAGCACGACAGAAAAGTATATACTGTACGTATGCATGCGTAGAATGTATATGATGTTGAAGTTCATAATATTACAATGTTTCTCAACCTCATCTACTTTAAGAGGTGTGAATTTCAACTCCTGGAATTCCCCAGCTAGCATGCTGGCTGGGGAATTCTGGGAGTTGAAGTCCACACCTCTTAAAGTTGCTGAGGTTTAGAAACACTGCACTAGTTAATTTTTGTAATGAATGATTAAACAAGCAATCTGCATTAACACAGTAATTGAGAAACATTTCTGCTCTGGTTGACCAATCCCCCATTTTAAATATATAAATACTAACAACAGCTTAGATTTTAGACTTTTTATAAATACTAAAATACTATATACAGTACTAATATCTAAACAAAAATAACTTTTAAATGGGTGGCTTTGTTTACCAGCAATCATTTCACACATTTTGAATTAAATGTACAATAATTCAAAGATGGTGGTGAACATCATGTATCCTCTGTGACTGTTTTTGTTGTTTATTCGTTCTGTGACTGTAGTTAGGCATAAATATAAATATGAATGAATTACATATGAAAATGCAAAGCGGGTGATGCCATATTTTCAAAATGTTGCAGTGTTAAAACATTTGTTAATTATGTTCATTTGAATTTGATTTAATTATTATTTTATAGAAAATTAACATAGCTGAATGTGACAAGAGGGACATACTCAGTCCCATTAAATCACTGAAATGATTGTTTACTCACCTTACACAAAAATATTCTGTGATGTCCTCAGTGTGGCTCATTTTAGTATACAGAGTCTTTTTTCTCAATTTTCTCAATAAAGTATTAAATTAAATCCAAAATAGAGCATTTTAAATGTCAAGCAAGAGTGTGTGTGTGTGCGTGTATAAATATTTTCACCCTCCCTTAGAGTTCCGTTGTTGTTTTTCCACAGTGATAGGTGCACCCTGCAAAAACAACAGCAAATCCTAATTCTTCTCTGGTCATTTCATTTCCTCACTGAAACAGGCCAGGAAATTTATATTGGATATCATACAATTTGTGTTTTAGGGAGGAGGGCAGACAGTGGATACATGGACTGTCAGGGAAAAAAAACATACTGTTGAGGATAAGCAGCTGCTTCACTTAATAACTGCCAAATGGAAGGCTCTGTTACTCAGAAATAGCGCCAATAATAGGCTCAAGCCAAAACTACTGAGAGCAAAATTGCCCACAAGTATTGACATATATTCCCACCCAGCTGCGGAGTCCATTTCTTCTCCCATCCTTCAGAATTTCATGAATATATCCACATACATATGACTTTCCAGCCATAATCTAGGTGCTATGAAATGGCCTTAGGAAAACATGATTCTTCCATTACAGATTTCTTCTTTATAATATGAAGATAATAGATTTACAATATTTATTTATTGGACTTTTATCACCGCGCCATCTCCCCCAAAGGGGACTCCGGGCGGTTATATATATATTATAAGTGTGTTGGAGTTAGGCAGCTATAATACATGTGAATAAGTAAATACATCTATATACTACTAAAACTCTCTATATTTGTCTGTTTGTAACCTTCAATTGGGCAAAACCGTGCATCATAGGGCAACAGTTTTTGAATCAACATACCTCAAATGGGTTAAATTAAAGAATACATCCAAAATCTGGGACCCATTACTCCTATGGGATTGAAATTTGGCAAAGTTGTAGCCACTTCAACACCACTGTACCTTCCGACTACACTTCCTAGAAACCTGTCAGTTGTGTGGTGCATGGGAAGATGGGAGTGGCATATCCCTGCCCTCTTTCCCACCTCCCTCTGGCCCCTTCACCCAATTGGCTGATGGCAAGCCCCAATTAGCGAGCGGTGATTGGCTGCTTTGGAACCAAGGCCAAAATTTGAAATCCCTTAATGGCAGTGGGTGGCGAGGGAAGGACGAGGGAGTTACTCAGATGCCTGCTGGCAAGGTAGGGCTGGCTGGGGCGGGTGCCAGCAGTCAACAGGTGAGCTCTCTTTCCCCCTGGATGGAGGGGGGCCTTGGGGACACGCTGGGATGGGGAGCGGGGCTGCAGTTTTCCTTGAGGTCTGCAGCTCCCTTTGTTCCCCCTCCCCCAGCAAAGTGGCAGGCAGTTCTGCAGGTCAGCCAAGGAGGAGGAGGAGGAAGAATGATTTCCGATGTTCCCTGCAGCTTACCACAAGCAAAGTAAATGGGGAATCTGGCAGAAAGTTGGAAGTCGCTCCCACTCCCACTGTGTTTTTGCCCACCCGTGGTCATCCTGTTTCTCTGTGTCAGTAAGGAAATATCTCTGAAAGGATGACTCAGCAAGTCACAGGTTGTCTAGTAAATCATATGGAGGTAATAATCCATTCAGGGTGTTGTAAGGATTATTGAGGCCATTAAGCAATTTGAAGAACAACAACAATAATCATATGCAGAGCAGCTAGCTGAGCCTAACTTATTTGTCATCTACTGAGATACAACAAGGTTTTCTCACCTTTCAATCCGAGATTACTAGCTAAGGCTACAATCCTTGAACTTGACACTTAAACATGGGAATATAACAGTGAACATGACTTGAGTCAGGGAGGACCAATTGCAGATCTCTGCATTACCAGAAGGCCCTAATTACCCCATTCTACAGGGACAAAATCTGAAATATCACCAACCTTATCCATAGATAATTTGAGCTGTTTCTGTGAAAACTGTAGTGAATGTCTTTTTCATCTCTGTAATCTTTCAGCTGTTTTTGCTTTACAGTCCCAGGTATTAATAGAGAATCCAATAAGCCAATTTCAGAAGAGGCAGTCCAGATACTCATAAGAAATCAGAAACATTATCATGATGCAAAATTCTTAAGTAGAGCAGTTAACAATGTAACCACACCCAGTTTAGAAAGTCCCCCCCCCTTTTTTTAGGGAGTTATATAAAATCTTAACTAGACTACCCTTGATGTACCCCTTGACCTTGAGGTGAAATTCCAATACTTCATCCTAAAGGAAACCTTGTTAGAATTTTTTATTTCCCCACTTTGAGGGTGGGCCATCAATTCTTTCAATTATCACTCAGATGTGCCACGCTGCACATCAATTCTTTCATGTATTTTCCTATTTCTCATCTAACAACCAACTTGTTTTAACCTTCCAATGTTTCCAACCTCCTTGGGCTGAACCATTTGCATTCTTATTCTGATGGTTGAAATTTATATTTTCAAAAATGGAAATCAACAGTTTTTGGTGTTTCTTCATCCAAAAATTCCAAGGCACTGCTCAGGATCCAGTTACAACCATTACAACACTCATGCTCATTTAAAACTCCCATAATCCATCTCAGCACTAGCTAAATGTAGATTCCTTTGTTAGTTTTTGTCTTCATCCTGCCTTGCCAACTGTCAAAGGGGTGTTGTTGGGTTTTTTTAGAGTGTCTTCAAGCACATGGATTGAAGTGACCCTGTCAACACTGTATATTTTGATTTTCAAAAAGCCTTTGACAGAGTTCCTCATCAAAGGCTTTTGTAAATGAAGAGGTCATGGGATAAGACATCCTGTTCTTTTATGCATTGCTAACTGATTAAAAAACAGAAAGCAAAATGGGCCATTTTCTCAATGGAAGTAAGGCCCTGGTGCTTTTTAGCTTGATCATAGATGAGCTTATCTTAGATGTAAGTGGTAAGTTAGCCAAGTTTATGAATGATAGCAAAGTAATTAAGGTGATGAAAATCCAAAGTGATTGGCAAGCTGGGAAGAGCTCCAGAAGGATCATTCACTGAGCGACTGGTCAACGAATGCCAGGGATGATTTAATCCAAGTGTCAGGTGCTACACATTGCAAAACAAACACACACACACACACACCAACTTTGCATATACTTTGCATATATTGATGTTGTCTGAGCTGTCTGTAACTAACCAGGAAAAAGAACTTGGGGTTATTCTTGGTAGCTCAATGAAGTTGTTGAATCATGAGCAACAGTTGTGAAAAAAGCAAATGCTATGCTATGGATCGGGGCGTGCTGGATCAGCAGGTAAGACACCAGGCTTGTCGATCAGAAGATCGCAAGTTCGGAGGTTCAAATCCCTAGCCCCGCGTGACGGAGTGACCTCCCGCACTCACCCAGCTCTTGCCAACCTAGCAATTCAAAAGCATGCAAATGCAAGTAGATGAATAGGCACCACTTCGGTGGGAAGGTAACAGCGTTCCGTGTGCGTCATGCCGGCCACATGACCGCAGAAGCATCTTCAGACAACACTGGCTCTTCGGCTAACAAACGGAGATGAGCACCGGCCCCTAGAGTTGGACACAACTGCACAAATGTGCGGGGGGAACCTTTACATTTTTATGCTATGGATTATTAGGAAAGGGACTGAAAGAAAATTGCCAACATTGTAATGCCCTTTTATGAATCATGGTATGTTTGCATCTAGCACAGAGTGTACAGCTTTGGTCACCACAGGAACATATCTTCTACTTATACAAGGAACATTTTTTTTATTTATTTATTTATCAAATTTTGCCACCGTCCATCTCCCCCAAAAGAGGGATTCTGGGCGGTTTACAATAAAGCTAAAACTGGATTTCTATTTTCGCAGTGGAAACGTTTCGCTCCTTATCCAAGGAGCTTCTTCAGTCTGAGCAAAGTTGGTAAGGGAATCCCTTTTTAGGATTTTTAGGATTCCCTTACCAACTTTGCTCAGACTGAAGAAGCTCCTTGGATAAGGAGCGAAACGTTTCCACTGAGAATATAGAAATCCAGTTGACATGATTCAAGCTACAGACAATTCCACCTGGATGACTGAGAACCTTCATAGAAATAAAGCTAAAACGTTTAAAATACAATAAAAACAAAATATATTACATAAAATATAAATATACGTATAAAGTATAAAGTATAAAATAGTATCCAAGGTGGCAATTAAAAGTTCTTATTCAGGCGCTAGCCACCCCCAGGATTGACTACCCCCCTTCCCGCCCCAAACGAGATGGCAGAGCCAGGTCTTTAACTTTTTCCTGAAGGTCAGGAGAGAGGGGGCTAGCCTCACCTCCAGGGGAAGAGTGCTCCAAATGGCAGGGGCCACAGCAGAGAAGGCCCGTTTCCTGGACCCTGCCAATTGACATTCACTCATGGACAGGGTCCGTAACATGCCCTGTCTGCAAGGCATAAGTATTTTTATGTCTTTTAGTATTTTTAGTATTAACATCCTTGCACTTGAATTTTATATTTATTGATTGATGTTCTGATCTGTATTGTGTTTTAACCTTGTTTTTATTGTGAACTGCCCAGGGTCCTCCGTTGGGGGAGATGGGCGGTAATATAAATCTAAATAAATAAATAGAACATCTCTGCAGAATTCTCTACTCAATTTGGAGCAGTCAGGGATTTTAGGAATATAGGAGGCTGATATGCTTTTTCTATTCAGAAAAGGTTCCCCTCTCCACCCCACCCCACCCCACCCCACCCTCTTTCCTTTGAAAGACTTAACATGCTAGTTTTCCATTTGTTTCCTGCAAAACCTAGCAGGAAATTCTATTGTTTCTGTTCAGTGGCAGGTCCAATCTTGGGGTGAAGGAGAAGGGCAACGAATCAGGGTTTGAGCAGATCAGGCCACAAGTTGCCTGCACATGGTTTAAAGTGATAAAATCTCTAGCTGTTTGCAGGACTAACCAGATGTCGCTTTTAAAAGAAGTGGGAAATCAGTGCAATAACTTTCCCCCTGTCGATCCTCATCATTAACTGGGATATTGAGATATTCTTCTTTTCCTCTATGAATTTGTCTAACCTCTTTCTCAAGGTAATTCTTGATGAAGATTTCAAGATGGCGGCCGGGAGCCGATGCCAGCTACCGAGCTAAGGAGGAATGTCAGTCGGACTTCTGAAAGACCCCTCCTCACCCATTTTTACCCCCTCTTAATGAGTAGGGACATTTGGGGGTACTTTGACCTCATGGCCCCCATGGCCCGAACATCTGGCTGTTGGAGGAGCCGGGTGGAGCCCCCAGGGGCTCCTCAGGTTCTCGGAGGCCTCAGAGCAGTGGAGCAATGGAGGCACAGCATGGCAAATGGCCAGTGGCCAGTGGCTACGGTGAGCTGGGAATGTGCAGCGTGGCACATCTGAGTGATAAAATCACTCAGATTAGTTCCAAGTTGGATGCCAAGCATGTAGCAGGGTCTGGGGAGATGCCTGGGGAGCATACTTATCTGGTTATCTGGGAACAGTTTGATCCTGTTGGACCTGATGAAGTGGACAGTGTTCTCAGGTCTGTAAATGCCACCATTTGTAAGTTAGATCCCTATCCCTCCTGCCTGGTGAAGGTAGCTTGGGAGGTGATGTGTGGGTGGATCCAGTCAATGGTAAATTCTTCCTTGGGGGAGGGTGTGTTCCCTGCTGCCTTTAAAGAGCACTGGTGTGCCCCCTCCTCAAGAAACCATCACTGGAGGGATCCCACCATCCTGGACAATTTTCGTCCAGTCTCCCACCTCCCCTTTTTAGGGAAGGTGTTTGAGAAAGTTAATTAATTAATACATCTCTGGGGGAGGGAGTGTTCCCGGTGGCCTTTAAGGAGGTGCTGGTGCACCCCCTCCTCAAGAAGTCATCCCTGGACCCTACTGTACTGGACAATTTTCGTCCTGTCTCCCACCTTCCCTTTTTGGGAAAGGTGGTTGAGAAAGTGGTGGCACTGAAGCTCCAAAGGATCTTGGATGAAACGGATTATCTGGACCCCTTTCAGTCGGGTTTCAGGCCCAGATATGGGACAGAAACAGGTTTGGTCACACTTTTGGATGATCTCTGGCGGGAGCGGGATGGGTGCAGTGCATCCATCCTGGCTCTTCTTGACCTCTCAGTGGCTTTCAATACCATCGACCATGGTATCCTTTTGGGGCGACTCAGGGAGTTGGGGGTGGGTGGCACAGTTCTGTGCTGGTTCACCTCCTTTCTCCGGGGTTGGTCCCAATCGGTGTTGATAGGGAGTGAGAGATCCGGCTCGCGGCCCCTCCTTTGTGAGGGGCCGCAGGGTTTGATACTCTCTCCACTCCTTTTTAACATCTACATGAAACCGCTGGGTGAGATCATCCATCGCCACGGGATGAGGTATCATCAATAAGCTGATGATACTCAATTATACATCTACATCCCCGGTGACTTAAGTGATGCTGTGACCACCCTCTCTCGGTGCCTGGAGGCTGTAGGGGTCTGGATGGGGAACAACAGGCTTCAGCTGAACCCTGGTAAGATGGAGTGACTGTGGTTTAAGGGCTCCCTGGTATCCAGGAATCTACCATCTTTGGTTCTGGATGGGGTTGCACTGTCCCAGACAGATCCGGTGTGGAACCTGGGGGTTCTCCTGGACTCACAACTCCTGGCAGCCGTGGCCAGGGGAGCCTTTGCTCAGCTTCATGTTGTGCACCAGTTACACCCTTTCCTGGATCAGGAGTCCCTCCGGTCAGTCACTCACTCCCTAGTCATCTCCCGTATAGACTATTGCAACGTGCTCTACATGGGGCTACCCTTGAAGAGTATCCAGAAACTACAGCTGGTGCAAAATGCAGTCTTGGGAGCCCCAAGGAGGGTGCATATAACACCACTGCTGTGCGAGCTGCATTGAGTGCCAGTTTGCTTCCGGGTCCAATTCAAGGTGTTGGTTATCACCTTTAAAGCCCTACATGGCATGGGTCCAGGTTACCTGAGGGACCGTCTCATCCCCATTACATCGACCCATCCCACCTGGTCAAGCAGAGAGGGCATGTTGCGGACCCTGTCCATGAGAGATTATTGATTGGCAGAGTCCAGGAGGAGGACCTTCTCTGCTGTGGTCCCCGCACTTTGGAACTCCCAGAGGTAAGGCAGGCCCCCACTCTCCTGGCATTCCAGAAGTGGTTTAAGACCTGGTTGTGCCACCTTGCTCGGGGCAGGAGAGGGGATAGCCAATCTTGGGGGTGGTTGGCTCCTTGATGGGTCCAATGATAACATTGTAATTTGCCATCTTGAATTTTATATTTTATATTTTGCACTTTATATATATTTATATGTATATTTATATTAATTTACTTTAACAATATGTTATTTTTCTATTTTTAACTGTTTGTAAACCACCCAGAGTTGTTATTACGGACGGGTGGAAAAGAAATATAACAAATAATTAAACACATGAAATAAAATCCTTTCATCGACCCCTCAGTAAACTTATTGATCATTTTCATTTCTAAATTTTAATTCTATTTTTAAAAATTGTGTGCCTCCAGAACAGTTTTGTTTATATAACAACTGAGTTCACACAACAAGCTGGAATAAAAAGCTGGGTTAACAAACACTATTGCTATATTCACATAAGGTAAGTAAGAGCAGGATTCTCATAAGATGCTGAAGGAGAAATTACCCAGCCACATATTAATTTATTTGAGTGGGTTTTATTTTTATTTATTAGTTTTAAATACTGTCCTTTCATTCAGGAGCTCAAAATGGCATACCTAACACTTCCACCTCCTATTTTTCCCCACCACAACAACCATGTGAGGTAGTTTGGGCCATGAGAGAAGTTTGCCCAAAATTATCCTGTGAGCTTCCATGAGTGAGGGTGGACTAGAACCTGGGTCTCTCTATTCCCAGCTCAATACATTAACCTCTACCTCTACCTCTCTACATCACAAATGCATTTTCCTGAACTTCTTTTTATTGCACTCATATTATTTCATTCCTCCCTCCAAATCCTGAAATCAGTTTTTTGTACTCTTGCAAGTGATACATTCAACAAATGCAATTTTTTAAGGAAAACGTATCCCTTCTCCACAGAGAAACTGTCAGCTTTACAGTGAGAATCTATAATTCATTGGGATTGCATATATAGGAATCCAACCTATCATTTCAGAAGGAAAGCAAAAAAAAATATCTTTTGTTTAAAATAGAGGTTACTTTAAATTTATTCTTAAGTCCCAGGAACTAACTCTTAGAATGTTATTAAATCTAAATTATGCATTTCAGGGGATTACAATACGTGTGGTGTTCTATTAAATTTTCAAGCAATCAGATGGCTACTATAACAGAAGACAGCTTTTTTCCTCATTTGTTCCAAGAGTAAGCATTACATTAAATTATATCCAAGCATGTTTGATTTGCTTAGTTAAAACTGATTCCATGGCATAAAATAGCTTTTCTGTATCAAAATATTTGGTAAAATCATATGAAAACTGTGAACAGACATTTTATTGAATCTCTTTATCAACTCTATCAATGGTATAGAAAGCTATTAGATGGGTCTATAAAATCTGTCATCTAATAAAATAAAAAGTGTGGGCTGGATTCAGACTTAGTCAAAATCAGATCACACCAATGAATAACAACTTACTTTAAATATTCATAACTATTTAAGATGCATTGTTTTCAATGAGTCTTCTCTGTGTATGATAAAGCCTAAATCACATTTAGTTAATTTTATTTTGCACTGACAGAATTGTTTAATGGCACTCTATTTCTCTGTGAGACTCTATGGAAGCAAAAGTTGACTTTGGAGAAGTGGGATAGAAATAATATTGATGCTTTTGAACTTTGGCAATGGAGAAGACTCCAGAGAATACCATAGATAGTCAAGAAAACAAACAAATGGACTGTAGAATAAATCTATGAAGGTTCTCAGTCATCCAGGTGGATTTGTCTGTAGCTTGAATCATGTCAACTGGATTTCTATTTTCTTAGTGGAAACGTTTCGCTCCTTATCCAAGGAGCTTCTTCAGTCTGAGCAAAGTTGGTAAGGGAATCCTAAATATGTTCCTAGGTAGCTGTGTGACCTTACACCTGGGGCTAGGTCATGGTTATATTGAGATGTAATTTTTAAGTCCTTTTATCATCTAAAGGAGGGTCGTTAAAATCACCATGCTGCTGTTGAGCTTCTGAAATGGTCTTAATCTTCCTAGGCACAGAAGACAAAACGGGGAGGAAGATGGGGGAGAGTTTGTGCCTGAGGCCCCCACCTCTATTCAAGGAAGGATTTTCCAAGTTGGCATAAATGGATTCCTTGACCCCTCTCTCAAACCACCTATCTTCTCTGTCTAAAATGTGAACATTAATGTCCTCAAATGAGTGTCCTTTTTCTTTTAGATGAAGATAAACTGCTGACTCTGGTCCTGTCCTGTAGAATAAATCAATTCAGACTTCTCATTTGAGGCACAAATGGCCAGGCTCAAATTATCATATTTTTCACACATTATGTGAAATTTTCTGGAAAAGTCTATAATGCTGGGAAAGGTGGGAGGAAACCAAAAAAAAAAAAAAGGACAACCATCAGCAACATGGATGGATTCAAAGAGGTGATGGGTGCATCTTTGGAAGACCTGAAGGGCCAGGTCAGGGACAGATCATGCTGGAGGAGTTCCATCTATATGGTCTGTACGAGTTGGCACAAACCTGATGGCACATAATCAAACTGCATGTGCTATTTACAACTTCACACTAGAGCTGACCAAGAAACTTTTAAGTTGATGAAGATTCTCAGTCATCCAGGTGGAATTGTCTGTAGGTTGAGTCATGGCAACTGGATTTCTTTCTTTTGGTTGGAACATTTCGCTGCTTGTCCAAGTAGCTTCTTCAGTCTGGGCAAAAGTTGGTGAGGGGTGAGTTGGTGAGACATATATGTCTGTCTGTAAGTCTGTCTGTCTGTCTGTCTGTCTGTCTGTCTGTCTGTCTGTCTGTCTTTATTTATTTATTTATTTATTTATTTATTTATTTATCATACTTATATCACCGCCCATCTCCCCCCACAGAGGGGACTCTTCCAGGGTGGCTTCCAGGGTGGCTGTATTGACCTTACACCTGATTGGCTTGTTAATTGGGCAATTGAGGTGTAGATAGTCTTTGGGATGTCTTACTCCTAAAACCTATATTCATCCCCAAGTGGATCCTTAAATGTGGCCTTGCTGGTGAACTTGTGAAGTGGTCTTAATCTTCCTGGGGACTAATGAAAGAGCAGCATGATAAATGGGGGACAAGTTGTGCCTGAGGCCTCTGCCTCTATTGAGGGAAGGATTTTCCACTTTGGCATGAATGGATTCCTTAGCCCCTCTCTCAAGCCACCTATCTTCCCTGTCTAAAATGTGAACATTAATGTCCTCAAATGAGTGTCCTTTTTCTTTTAGATGAAGGTAAACTGCTGATTCTGGTCCTGTGGTGTTGCTCCTCCTGTGTTGGGCCATCCTCTTATGTAAAGGCTGTTTGGTTTCTCCAATGTAGAGCTGAGAACACTCCTCACTGCACTGGATTGCATATACTACATTGCTCCTCTTACGTTTTGGTGTTGGATCTTTAGGGTATACAAGCCGCTGTCTCAGTGTGTTGATGGGTTTGAAATATACAGGTATGTTGTGTTTGCCAAATATCCGTTTTATCTTTTCCGACATGCCGGCCATGTAAGGAATGGCCAGGTTAAGTAACTCAACCTACAGACAAGAGACTTTTAAAACTTAGAGAATTACATTTTTTAAAATAAAGATGGGCTGTGAATTGGCTTTGACACAATGTGAATTGTCAATATTATTTGAATCACTTATTAAAATCAATCTGGAAATAAAAGCCAATTCAGTTTGCCACTATAAAGTATCAAATCAGTTTGATTGGATTTTCCAAATAGTTTCAGAATAAAAACCAGATATTTTTACATATGTGCAAAAGCTTTCCAGACTATTGAATTGATTCAAACTCATACAATTGGACAATTTGATTTGACTTTCCAATTCTATTTTAAAATTCAGTTTGGAGATTTAATTAAATTGACTCTGAAGAAAATCACCAAACTGATGTTTGTGCCTACCTGCTTGCCATAGTAAACCAGAGAATATTCTGACATTCAATATACTCTTAGTACATCTTCAACTTTCCTCTTAATCTTTGATAATATGCAACTGGTAACTATTGTTAAGTCATTCTCCTTATTTTTCCCCCTTTCTATATGTTTCCTCCTTCTCATTGTTAGTCTTTACACCATTATGTTCTTACTAACCAATCTCCATTTACCACCTTTGTTAGTCCACACTAATGTTACTGTGTGTCAGGATGGAGACTGAGTCTGAGGAGGAGGAGGACCACCCGATCACAGAAAAACAAGAGAGAGCCATGAGCAACAAGATCCAGAACCACCGATTGAAGACAGACAGGAGGCAGATTCACCACCACCTATTGGTACGTGAGAAAGGAGGCTGGAAAGGCGGGCTGAGCAGCGAGAGAGGCGATTGGCTCCCGCGCGTAAAAGGTGGGTAAGTCGAAGATATAAAAAGGGCCAGAAGTCCGCTGGTCTCTCTTTTTCTCGCAGTTCAACTCCTAGGAGTTCTGGTGGCCGTGTATCCGGGACAATGTAAAACAGTGTGTAATATCCTGTCTGGAGTGTCGCAGAGCCAAGAACCAAATGGAGAAACCTCCTTGCCTCTTAATGCCACTACCCACACCAGGACAGCCGTGGGAGGCCATATCTATAGATTTCATCACGGACCTTCCAAAATCCCGAGGCGCCACAACCATTTTGGTAGTGGTGGTCACCATGACAAAAATGGCACACTTCATTGTCTGCGAGGGGTTGCTGACCACACAAGAGACGGCACGCCTGTACATCCAGCATGTATTTAGGCTTCATGGATTAGTGAAGAGTGTGGTATCCGATCATGGTTCACAGTTTACTGCTCGGTTCTGGAGGGTGCTACTTAGGAATTTAAACATTCAAGGCCATCTGTCATCAGCCTATCATCCAGAATTGGACGGAGGTACGGAAAGAGTGAACGCCATCTTGTAACAGTATCTGCGCTGTTATGTCAACTTCTAACAAGACAATTGGGCAGATCTGCTAGCAATGGCCAAATTCACATATAACAACGCCCAGCATACCTCTACCAAAATGTCCTCATTTCTAGCCAACTATGGTTTCCACCCACGCTAATTTCCCTTAGCATCCCCGGACTCATCCATGCCAACTGCTGACCGATTCCTCCAAGAACTTCAGGCCAGTCACCAGGTCCTCTGTGAACAGTTGAGAAAGGCTAAGGAGGGCTACAACCGGTTCGCCAATTGGCACAGGAAAGCAGGACCATCGCTAAAGGTCAGCTATCTGGTATGGCTGTCTATGAAGCAATTGGCTTCCTCATGCCCTTCCCGAAAGTTGGATCATCACTTCCTGGGACCGTTTCCAGTAGAGGTCATCATTAACCCCATCACCTTCCACCTAACCCTCCTGCCTCACATTCATGTACACCCCGTCTTCCACAGGTCTCTGTTAATCCCCACCTTGGTGCCCAGTCTGCTCAGGACCATGATACAACCAACTCCCCCAGTCATCATTAACAGCGACACTGAGTACGAAGTCGCCTGCATTCTGGACTCCCATGTATGCTGGGGCCGCTTCCAATACTTAATTGACTGGAGGGGGTATGGGTCAAATGAATACTCATGAGAAGACTCTATGGACATACACGCACCACTGAGAGTACAGCAATTTCATCAGCAATACCCGCACAAGCCCAGACCACAAATGGGGGGGGGGAGCGGGTCCTGCGGGGGGGATAGTGTCAGGATGGAGGCTGAGTCTGAGGAGGAGGAGGAGGACCAGCCGATCACAGAAAAAAAAGAGAGAGCCATGAGCAGCAAGATCCAGAGCCACCGATTGAAGACAGACAGGAGGCAGATTCACTGCCACATATTGGCATGTGAGAAAGGAGGCTGGAAAGGTGGGCTTAGCAGCAAGAGAGGCGATTGGCTCCCGCACGTAAAAGGCAGGTAAGCCAAAGATATAAAAGGGGCCATAAGCCAGAGCTGGTTGTCAGAGACAACCATTCAAAATACCCGACACAAACGCCTTCCGCTGGAGTGAATCGAGACTCAATGCCCTGCCTTGCTGCCGTGCCAAAACTTGCCCCAGAGCCTTACCTCGCTGCCACACCAAACCTTGCCTCAGAGTCTTGCATTGCTACCACACCAAGTCTTGCCTCAGAGCCTTGCCTTGCCACCATGCATTTGTGAGTTATCAACCACTTAACCTTTCCTGTATCCCTTATTGTTAAATAAAGAACATTACCATCACTTCCTGCGTCAAGTCTTAGTCAGAACAGGACACTGTGTTCCATTATAGCTAGCCTTGCAGTTTATAGGTAATACAACCCATAGATCACAATGATTCAAACAAAGCTGTATATCTGGTATAGAATTGACTGCTTGAGTGAATATTTTTGAGCATTGGACACTGAGCACATTTTAAAAAGCAAAGAGTAGTGTTTTATTTTCTTGGCTTGATGAGGTTTTGGTGTATATTGTATGTTGTACCTTTTTTGTGTCCTGTTGTTTGATGAGACTTCAGACTGTATTTTAAATTTAAAGCCTCTGTGTTGGTTGGTATGGTAAGTTTTGTGTATTTTGTATTTTGTTGATGCAGTCCTTGAGGGCATATTTCAGTTTGTTGATAGTTTGATGTTTTGTGCTTCTGAAAGTAGACTAATTTTGTGGAGCAAGAGTGTATGCCTGACTCATTTTTTTTCCTACTGTTGAATGTTTCAGGAGGTAAATGAAGGAGCTAAATAAGAGAGTCATTTTGTGTTTCCCTGGTGTGGTCTCTCTCTTGGGCCACTGTTCTAATTCCACCAAGCAAAAATGACAGACCTTTTTTCTTTTAGCAGGCACTCACTGCCAGGTTGCCACAGTAAAGAAAATCATATGGTTCCTTCCACACTGCACTCCTGTATCATCCCATAATGGCCATAATGATTGAACATTACAAATGAATACATGTTACAGGTTATTCAGTTTAGAAGGACTTGCTTTAAGATAGTGCACATTCTTAAAATATCAGAAAAAAAGGATGGGGATGGGGATGGGGATGGGGATGGGGATGGGGATGGGGATGGGGATAAGGAGGAGGAGGAGGAGGAGGAGGAGGAGGAGGAGGAGGAGGAGGAGGAGGAGGAGGAGAAGAAGAAGAAGAAGAAGAAGAAGAAGAAGAAGAAGAAGAAGAAGAAGAAGAAGAAGAAGAAGAAGAAGAAGAAGAAGAAGAAGAAGAAGAAGAAACCATTGTTCCAAGAAGAGTAACTGTACTAGGTTTGAGATCAGAATAGAACTTAGTTTCAGTACCCTGGATAGCTCCGTTGTTCTATATTTAAGGCTGAGTGTGGCTAATATCCCAAGGTTCTAAAGACTCTTCACATCTCCTGCTAAGTATTAAGATATACTATACCTCCTGTGAGCTTTTGAATAAGAGCTAAAAGGGTGGGGTAATCATTCAAGCTTTTCTTATCAAATTATTGTTGAATGCTTGCCTCAACAAATTATTCAAAATCTGCCTTAGTTTTTACTATAGGTAAATAATTACAGTGCTAGTAGAAATCATCAGTCTTAGTCTTACTTTGAAGAAGATGAAATTAAAAATATTGGGAAATAAGCAGCCTTCTTGCTTTAGTAGCAATATGATTCAACCTCAGAGAGATTCATGCAGATAGAAACTATTCATATAAGCACCAGGACATTGCAAATAACCTACTCTTGTTAAAGGATATTTGATTAGTCAGAGATGATCAGGACATATGAATCATTTAAAAGCCAACGCTTCCTGTGGTTCTGCTTTTTCAGAGCCATGCTGGAACAATAGTTTCAATTATGACTCAGTAAAGAGAAAAGCCAAATACTTATCAGCTTCATTGCTTGACTACACTGACTAATATTGGTGAACATTTATTATACAGAAAATGATAATACAAAATAATAATTTTTTTATTCTTTTCTCATCCCAAACTATTCCTTACTTCAGGTTTTAAAACTCTGAGGAGCAATAGTGAAACATCTATTTGGAGTAATAAACTGAACTGAGGAAAATGAGTAGAAATACTGAAGTGTAAAATATGGTATCATGTACAAGGGGAATGAGAAGTGATTACCATGTAATATTTGGACCATTTTAACTAGGTTGGAAAGTTCCATTCTCCAGCTGGACTCAGCTGTAGGTGGATTGAAGTAATAGGCAATAGGCAGTAATCAGAGGATTAGTACTTCAGCAATAACAAATCAATGTTGCAATGCCCAATTTTCCCAATTTTAAAAAGAATATTTTGATGCCATTTATTTACTTTGTTGGTTAACCTTCCCAATCAAACCACCCTAGGTCATGTACAGCAAAGTAAAATTAAAGGGAAAAAACAGCAAAAACAACTACTACCACATTAACAAATTGTACAAACAAACGGTGATACATACAGTAAATGTACAGATGAGCACTCACAAGCAATCAAAGGAGTTGAATGTTTGATGAAATAGGAAGATTTTAACAATATTCCAAAATATGAAAAGACAGGGTGCCATTTGGGCCTCCAAGGGAAGCATTTCCATATACAGGAGCCACCACAGAGAAAGCTTGCCACCTTGTCCGAGTCCCATGAACTGCATTGAGCCGAGGGACTGTCAGCAGGCCTTCTCGTGATGACTGGACTGGACAGGCAGAGTTGGTGTTAATATGGTAATGTAAAGGAGAATAATGTTAATAGAATAAGAGGGTAAAATATAAGTAAATATTTTATTCTGTTAAATATTTGGAGGACTGATTCTGTCACTTAGTATTATAATATATCCAACTCCCTCAGACAGCCACTTGAGAGGTAAGGATTTTTTTTTCTGATTTCCCATATTCTAGAGTATGCATGTTTACTTCTCTTATTGCTCTTTTTCAGTACCTCATCGTGGATGATGGGCTATCCGCATGAATGCCATAAACCTTGGAGCTACAGTAAGGCAAGGCAACAGAAAGCAAATTGCTGCTCAGAAAATAATTCTACTAGAACAGAACAATTATTACTTTGATTTTTTTCTTTTTGAGGTAGATCATAAAGAGTTTCTGATGAGAGGAGTAGCAAAAGACAGATGAGAGATGCCATATTTGGTAGAATAAAACCAACCACAATATTCTGGAAAGTGTCCATATGAATCCAAACATGCTGGTTTGTAGTTACTAGATATTGTAGTTTGTAGTTACTAGATTTGAATTACTAGATTCAAAATTAAGAGCCCATTGCAAGAAGCATTTTTTTAATTGCATTTTGACAGTTCTCAGTAATCATACATCTAGGTCCTGAGATAACACAGGTTTTTTTTTTTTACGTTGCTTGTACATATCTGCATTCCTGTTACTTGTGGCAGCCGTAATTTAACAATAAAACTCTGACACAAATATCAGGATATTTCCACCCAACAGACACATTTTAGCCACAAGAAAGTTGATATTTTCCCCATTCAGATTCAATTCTCTTTTCCCATCAAATTTCTTTTTTAGATTTTTTTTATCCCGCCTTTATTATTTTTATAAACAACTCAAGGTGGTGAACATACAGTACCTATTACTCCTTCCTCCTCCTATTTTCCCCACAACAACATGAGTTGCCAAGTGTACACGCCTCTTTGATCAGGGGCTAGGGCAATTGATTCTTTTAGATCCAGAGATAATAGCACGCCAGTGGATAAAGAAACTTAAAGCTTTATTATAAACAAACAAAGTTAAACACAGTCTAAACACAGTTTACAAAGCATAACAAGCATAGTATACAGAAATGCATAATACATACATACCAAGCAACCAAGGTGATACCTAATCTCCTATAGGCTGCCAGGAGCCCTCTAATAAGGACAGCGGAGATACCCCAAGGTGGCAATTTTCACAGCACCCAGCACTCAGGCCTGTGTGGACTCCCCAACTCCAAAGACAATCCTAAGGTTTTTATCAAAGCCTGGCTCCCAAACCCCGTGACCAAGTTTCCATGGCACTGAAGCTGCATGGCCTGACCTAGACTGGGATTCCTTCTGAGGCCCTAGCACCTGACCATGACATCATTCCAATAGCCCGGGAAACCATCAGATAAGCAAGTGCTTAACCAAAACAATTTCTTATCATCCTCCCCCATTCCAAGCCGCTAGAGGGGTGGCTGGAGGAGTGAACTTATGCTTAAACTTAACAAGCTGGGAACTTTCTCTCCCCCCACTTCCCACAGAGATATGTTCTGAAGGGCTGTTGGAGGAGTGAACATCTCTCCCCCCCTCTCATGCCAAACAGCAACAAACACAAGCCAATTAAACATCAGTATAACTCAAAATAAACTCTAATCTCCTAGGTGTGGGGAAGGAAAATCAAAACATGCCACCTAACTCCTCGAAATACAAAGGTCTTCCACAGGTTGCTATTACACAACATCCCTGTGAGGTGAGTTGGGCTGAGAGAGAGTGACTGGTCCAAGGTCACCCAGCCGGCTTTCATGCCTAAGGCAGGACTAGAACTCAGTCTCCTGGTTTCTAGCCTGGAGCCTTAACCACTATGTAAATACAACAATAGTAACATAGGATGTGCAGATGCAAAGGAAAATGCTGTAGTTCCAGCCATTCTGAAGACAAAAAAAATGTAGATTTCCTAGGGTCATTAAATTATTTTTAAAATTTATTATTTGCTATCATTTAATACAATTGGATTTTAATTATTTGTACAAGTATATGCACCTATCAAATTGGATAAAACTCTAGTTATATGGAGTTCCCATTAAGTCTCCAATTCAGGGCTTTCCAAAGTTTTCCCGCGGCGACACACCAACTGCCGTTGGTGTGTCACCGCGGGAAAACCTGGAAGTGCCGCCATTGTGGCAGCGCGCAAAAACCCGGAAGCGCTGCTGCCGCTTTCGGGTTTTTGTGCACCGCCGTTGGTGTGTCGCCGCGGGAAAACCCGGAAGCGCTGATGATGATCAGCGCTTCCGGGTTGTGTGGCGACACACCAGACTGTGTGTGGTGACACACTTTTGTGTCGCGACACACAGTTTGGAAAGCTCTGCTCTAATTAATAATTTACTAATCATGACAAATGTCATTTGCATTGGCTTAATCCACCCTCAGCAACAGAAAAGTTAGGATGAGGGAATATAGAAAATGGAAAAGAAATGGAATATTAGCTTTTTAGAAGACATTTGAGTCTTATTAATGTAGATAACTGTTTCTTCAATATTAAGCTACTGCAAAATACATTTAACAGAGCCGGCATTTTAAAATGTCATGTTTCATAATTGTTGGAGTGGGATCAACATCCCTCAAAGAAACATGGGAATCAGATTTAATAATCAATATCTCAGACACATAATGGGCTATACTTTGGAAGAATTCCACATTACAATCTATATCAGAAAAGATCAAGATAAATTGTTTAAAAGTGATTCATAGATGTTATTATACCCCCATAGAAGTTGCTTAAATTACTGGGAGAGGTCCAAATAAATGTAGGAAATGTGGTAAAGCAAAAGGCACCTATATGCATGTATGATGGACCTGTGAGGTTGTACAAAGATTCTGGACAGAAGTGATTAGAGAGATTAACAGCATGGATATTGGAGAATTTAGTTCTCCAAATTCTTCTTTTTGTTTACCCCAGTATATACAAAAGTTGTTGGAATCTTGATTTGTTCTTAGATCTTTTTAATATGTTTCTTAATTCTGCTGTGATATTTTTAAATTTTAATTACTGTCTTTTACTCTCTGTTATTGTTTTTACTGTATATTTTATTATCTATTGCCAAGTCATATATCCCTCACCCTGTATCTGTGGTTTGATTTGTTTTCTAATCAAAATAAAAGTTAAATAAATAAATAAATAACTGGGCTTTACTTCACAATGGCCTCATTTCAGATGGTAGTATCAAAAGGTGCCTAACAATATGATCATTTCCAGAAAAAAACATAGTGCATGTCTTAGATGTGGATTATGTTTGATTGTGGTTGAATGGGTAAATGTTATATTATGAAAGAAAAGCTACATTTATCCAGGGATGAAATGCCAAGTTCTTGTCCCACCATCTGAGCCAGAAACAGTTTCCCAAGGGAGAGATTTTTGAAAAGATTCTACAGAGATCCAAACTCACTAGATGAAAAGAACTAAGATTTCCAGTGGAGAGAAAGGTGTTATTTTCTTAGAGCATGCAAGGTATCTATTCTAGAACCTTGCCACAAAGGGGAATGTGTATTCTTTAAATAAGACTTTGCAGCATCACAGATTTCTTAGTGTTCTGAGCAGTTGAATATTCAAGTTCCATGTTTTTGGACAGAATTGCAATGTGTTATATCTATATCTCAGGAGATGCTTATGATGTTAATAAAACCATTGCTTTTTGCTATCTTGGGATATATAAGATGTGCAAAGAAACTACTGCACAGATAATTTGATTCTAGATTTTTGGCAAAATGGAATTATTTATATAATACCCATTGCCTGATTATTCTCAGGCTGATATGAACAATATACCAGCCAGATTTACCTGCTTCTTTATATTTTGATTAGAATTCCTTTTATTTATTGTTTTTAGAATTCTCAGTGGGTGGAGATTCATTTTATTCATTTGATTTAATTTAATTAATAAGCTTTCATAAAATGAGGGCAACATTTATTGGTTTATGTCATATAAATGAAGTATCCCTTTGTCCATTCTTGTGTAATTTCCTAAGATGTGCATTCTTATTAAATTGGCTTGCATCAGGTATATGACTAAAAAGTCAGGTTTCACATGGATGATTTGAGTTCCTTGTCAGATAATTCTACAAGAACTGTTCAGTGAATGCATGTATTTATTTAAAATATTTATATGCTGCTTCCCATTAAAAGAAATCTTTAAATGCTTTAAAAAAAATAAAAAATGGTTTACAATTAAAAACGATAGGTTAAAACAATTAATAGAAATGTACCATGACATTTCACACAATACAACCAACTAAATACATCCAAAGATAATTATTAAAACAGTAACACAAAACAAAAGCAGCAACGAAAGCCTTGCAAAAATTACAGCAGCATTACTACACTATTAAAAGGTCCATGAAAAGAAAAATAAATGTCTTTGCTTTGCACTGAAAAGGCAATAAAGATGGTGCCAGGCATACCTTACTGGGGAGAGCATTCTAAAGTCAGGGAGCTATCATGAAAAACTTGAATCTTGGGTAGCGAGTCACCACATCTCAGCATGAGAGACCACTTGGAGCAAGCCCTCCAAAGATGAGTATTTAGTACAAATAGAAAAATATGGGAAGAGGTGTTCCTTCCTTCAAACCTTTTGGTCCCAAGCCATAAAAAACTTGCAGCTTAAAACCAGAACCTTGAACTAAGACCAGAAAGGTAACAGAAGCAGCAAGGATCATAAAGAACTGGTATGATGTGTTCATATTTCCCAGTGCCAGTCAGCATTTGTGTCATAGCACCATTGTAGCATTTGAAGTTTCTGAAATGCCTTCTAGATACCTTCATGGATAACTCGCTGCAATAATCTAAACAAGAAGTTCCCGGGGCATGGATTTCTGTAA
Source organism: Charina bottae (assembly GCA_023362775.1). Taxonomy (NCBI): domain Eukaryota; kingdom Metazoa; phylum Chordata; class Lepidosauria; order Squamata; family Charinaidae; genus Charina; species Charina bottae. Next base: position 13,539,467 of record JALMGJ010000001.1, read on the forward strand.
CAAGGCTCTTTCTATTCAAGTAGGGCCAGAGCTGGTGCAGCAGCCTGAACCGATGAAAGATGCTTTATACCTCAGAGACCTTTTGTGCCTCTAATGTCAAAGCACTCCAAAGTTATGGTCTTGCTCCTTTAGAGGGGGCACAACTCATTTATAACAGGTTAAACTCTACTCAACTGAACAGATAAACCATCAACTAACAGCACCTCTGCCCTGTTTGGATTGAGCTGCAGTTTGTTCACCCTCATCCTGTTCTTTATCACAGCCAGGCACTGATTCAATCAATGTCATTGCATCGCCAATGAAAAGGACAGCTAGATGTGAGTGTCTTCAGGACACTGATGGTATTCACTCTGAGTCTCTGAACAGCCTCATTCAGCAGCTTCATGTAAATATTGAACAGTACGGTGACAAAATGGAAGCTTCACAGAGTCACAGAATGTAAGATTCCAAAGGGACTTCGGAGATCAATCACTAGCCTAGTGCAGGAATCCACTATTACAGCATCATTCTTCCTCTGTTTAAACACTTCCAGTGAAGGAGGTCCCCCACCTTCTAAGGCATTATGTTCCATTGTTAAAAAGCTTCCTCCCAAAGTTCCTATTCCTTTTACCTATTTAAGCATATCTTCCTTATTGGTAGGATCAGACCTCAATGAGCAACACCCCCCACCCCATTTCTTCTCCAAATTCTGGGAAATGAAACACAACACAAGCATGCAGTCTTGGCCAAATTCTCCTTCATTCTCCTGTCTACGTGGGAACAAATAACACAGCCTCGAGGATGTTTCATAATCCCTTGCCTTGTTCCCATGTAGATCAATAGAATGGGATATTTATCAGTGGGCTTAAAGACTCTTAGGAGGTTTTTTTTTAAAAAAAATCACATCCTGAATGTGTGCACCAGGAAGATAGCATACTTCTTTTGATAGACTGCTGGATGACTGCATCAGTCTCTCTTAGTAGCGAGTCTCCTATCACCACCCTCACTTATCGCTTCCTTCTTCTTGGGACAGAGATAAGAATCCTTTATTTTTCAAGAGCCCATAGAATCCTCTTCCTCTGTTCTTGTGGTTTGTGGCAGCTGCTGTTCATCCAGGAGTACAGAAACATAAGGAATAGTGAGGTCCTGAAATCTATGCTGAAGCTACAGTGTAAAAGTGCTCTTCTTGACAGACCTGGACCTCACCTTCTGCCAACTTTCTGTCCCTTCTGCTGGGCTTTCTTCTTTTAGGAGGTTTCTTGGTATTGTTGTCTCTCTTCAAGAGCTTCCTGGGCCTGATTTAGGAAATCTTCATCTTCCCCAATAAGCTGGTGGAGTGGATACATTTTCCTCTAGCTCTTCCATCTTCTTTTCCAGGAGGGCAGTGAGCCCGCCTTTGTAATATGCAGTATGCAGATCTTGTCAACTTCAGGGAAGAAAACCAACTTAGCACATCTCCTGCAGTTCACAGGAGTAAACTGTCATGTCAGCCATGAAATCCTGATCAGCCCCATCCAAGGCAATACCAGCATGGATATTGAAGAGTAAGGTCAAATTGGTTCATGACAAAAAACAATTATCCCATCCCATCTCCAGTCTTACTGACTCATACTTTTATGTGCATTAGAAATAATACATGTGAAGTGCATTAGAAATAATACATAAGAATTGGGGCTTCCGGTGGGAATGGTGACCTGAACGGCTGTGCCCGCTGGTTCAGCGGACGGAGCTGACAATGCAGTAACTTTTTTTGGGCTCAGGAAGGTTTTCCTGAAGCCCAGAAATGTTCTCCGGATCAAGGAGAATACCTGGAATCATCCCATCTGTCCTCCAGAAGGCTGCTTGCAGCCAGAAGATTGCAAACAGCATTTTGCGCTCGACTGGTAAGAGCAGCCAGGAGGCTGGGACGTCACCATTTCCAAGCCACGCTGTAGCCTTAAAGGGACACTAAGACCGGCCACCCCATTTCTAAATCACCAATTTCTATTTTTTTTAGGTATATGTACCCCAAGAAAAGCTTTCTACAGCGGGGAGAAGCTGGTTCTCTTGGTGCTTAACGTTATTTTTGGGATTACTTTTTTTAAAAAAAAAATTCTTTTAAGTTTTGAATTTCGTTTCCCTTCCAAAGGAAATCCCAAAGATTGAGAGTAAACAATTGTCTTCCTGTTATTATTTTTGTATTAAATTTGAAGATATTAGCATTTTCCTACACATTGAATCAGCTGATTTGAACATTCAGCTTTCTGTTTTCACTTTCCCTTGAGAACAGTCTGTTATTTCACTCTCACTTTATGTAAACACACTTTGGAGCTCTTCCATATCTTCGACTTTTGCTGGTTAAGATCCTAGGGGGCACCATAATCTACTGCGTGAGACATGGAGGATTTCAAACAGATTTTTTCTGACCTTCACCAGGATTTTAAACAGATTTATTCTGACTTTTATCGAACTTTTATGCAAGATATCTAGGACATTGTGGAAAATATGAGATCTAAAATGTGCCATCAGTTTGGGGATGTGGTGGATGAAATTGAGGAATTTAAGAGCGATAGAAAGGGTTTTTTTGAGACTGAGATTGGGATTTTTATTGAGATGCTGGATGAAGATTGGATAATGGAGTTGGAGAAATCTAAGGGAGAGAGTGATCTGCAAGCCATAAGTAAAATTGACCTCCTGGTGGAATGCCATGAAAAGAACCTGGAATCTTTGAGGGGGGCAGTTGGGCTGTTTGATTCTTTCAAGAGGAAAGCTCTGTGCACATTGTGGGGATATGTAACTGCTCTGGTTTATTTTGAAGTGGGATAAGGATGATAAGTTGAAGAATGTTCTCTTGTGTTTCTGCACAAGTTTTTTTCTTTCTTTGTAGTTTTTATTCTTTTCTTGAAATCTAATAAAATTTACTGTATAAGAAAAAGAAACAATACATAAGAATTGGGAACATTTGGGGGGGAGATAATGGAAGTTGGAGACCAAAGTATCCAGAGGTCATGAGGTTGCCTTGCACCTTACCTTCATTTAAGGTATATACTATTATTATTTATATGCAGTGAAACAATTTCTGAGGCTAACCTTAGAATTAGACCTAATAGGATACAACTCCATTCCCTTTGTGAATGAAAAGACTTGTAAGATCTAATTGCTCAATACGGATCTTTAGAGAAGCCTCTGGTCTCAGACCCTGGAGACCGTGGTTCAACCTGGACTCTCGGAGTTTGTCTTCATCATGGACATCAGAGCCAAGCAGATTTTCCTCTGTGAGGCATGAAACAACTGTTTCCGCATTGATTTTTTTTTCTTAAAGGCACTGCAAGAATAGAGGTTGCTGAAAGATATGGATAGATCATCTGATTTTGTGCTTTTCACTGAGAAAAGAATGCTTTGCTTAGTGATATATGATGACCACTGTTCAACAAATATTTACACATTATTTAAGGGAAAAGCTAACATGTAGAAATTGAATTTGATCTCAAATAATTAATATAAGCAAATGGTCTAAATTATTAAACAGGATGTTTCTGTCAATCTTGGAAATAAATTGGGCAGATATGAAAACATGGGAATGTTTTTCCTTTAAAATGGAGCGCTTGTTTCATAAAATTGTTTGAGAACGAAAAACAACACATCTAGTGAAGATCACAGACAGCCTAGTGTCAGACAACTGCAGAGAAACCCTTAATGAGCTTAGAAATAAATAAAATATGACTATAGCCAGGAAGAGCTGCTATGTGTGTTCATAAAACAATTACCTACCTAGTAAGTAAAAACGTATTTTAGACTGAAGACAAACCTACATAAAAGCAAGATTAAACAAAGGGAATGCAAGGGATTTAATGGATTTAATGGCATTGGTCTGGGATTAGGAATGATGCAAAAATAATAATACCCCCCAAGTATTTAACTCTTTGTGAATTCTTTAAATATTGCTGCTATTGCTTCTTACAGTACTTAGAAAAATAACAAGAACAAAAAATAATTTCAGAAACTGCTCCTGATATGTTTCTCCAATATCCACTCAAAAGTCCTATGACTGGAAAGACTTGGTGCAATTATTTCCTGAATATAAGCTACAGCTGTCTGTCATCAATTTAAACTTTCTTATTTCCTCTCCCATCTGTCTGACACTTTCCATTTGCAGGGGTTCTAAATCACATCAAAATAAAATATTCCCCCCTCTACCCCAAATTGAAGGCTACAAGGAAAGTTCATATCACACTGAGCCTGAATATGTTCAAAATATTCAAATGCACCTTGAAATTATGTCTTCACCAAGGCATTTGCACAACCCTAATTCATAACAAGGGTGGTGTTTTTTTAACATCTACTTGAATTCCTGATACTATAACTGCATAGGGCTATTTGGTCAAATTTAATGCTATCTTTACTTCAGGAATGATCCAGTTGCCCTGTCATCAAATTACATGTGTACCAGCAGATTACAATACTACTGGTCTGTTTTGCCTAAAATATACCAATCATGTATGTATGTATGTATATGTATGTATGTATGTATGTATATTGCTCAGCCATGTTCAATGTGCCATGTTGATCATACAAAAGAATCAAGAACTACAGAAACTGTATTAGACTTTCTTTGTATTGCCAGAATTTATGCTGCTTGCTCTAAAGCAGGGGTGGGGAACCTTTTTTCTGCCAAGGGCCATTTGGATATTTATAACCAGGGACTGGTGGGGTCGGGGGCGGGGTTTCTGGGATTTCCGCAGACCGGGGGCCGGAGTTTGCAGGCGGGAGCCAATCACAAGCTCTGAGGGGCGGCGTTTGCGGGTGGGAGCCAATTGTGTGGAAGGGGCGGGGTTTACGGGTGGGAGCCCTGCGGGCCTTAGGCAGGAGCCCCATGGGCCTTATACGGCCCGCGGGCCTGATGTTGCCCACCCCTGCTCTAAAGGAAGGCACTTACTTAAGTATCACATATGATTTGGGGCAGCGAAGCCATGCTTCTCAACCAAACTTCATTGAAAAAAGACCACACAAATAACTTTATGTTGAATTCAGCAACAAATGGAAATATGTACTTAAGTCAGTCACTGTATAATGGAGCTATATGTGTAGATAGTCCATAATGTTGATTTATAATTTTATATATGTCCTTTCCCATATTGAAAACCAAAAGTATAGATAACACATACAGATAACCAAAGCACAATACTTTCTGCAGAGCCATTAACAATATTAAAATGGAGCATGGCAAGTAATTCTGGTATGTAGAATTGTATCTTAAAATAGTATTAATTGAATATAATGTACAATATAGGAAATTGAAGCTTTTGTAGATGAACATATAAACATTGATTTAAAAATGGCCAATAGATATGTTACAAGAAGTTTGTTATAGACTTCCACTTTATGAATAGGCTGACCATACGTCCCGTTTTCTAAACAATTCCCAACCGTCCCGTCATTTTAAGAAAAATATCCATTTTGTCTCGTTTCTGAAAGTTCCCGTGGCGAAGCACGCCCGTGCGCACCTGCACGCCCGCACACCCGCGCACCTGCACACCCACTTTGCCCGGTGAGCCGTGGGTAGGTTAGGGTCCCAAGGAAATATGGTCAACCTATTTATGAATAAAATGTATTTTGGTTTCTGGCTATTTCTCCTTCCCTCCCTCCCTCCCTCCCTCCCTCCCTTCCTTCCTTCCTCAATATTTGCCATTTTGGCTGTGGGGACTATCCTTCACCTAGCAAGTGAAAGCTATAGCCTTGACAATGAATTTTAAATTTGTCCCACTCTTGTCTACAGACTTCTTGTCTTCTCAGAGAAATGAGCTGGCAGCTTTGAAGTACAATAACAAGAAAAATAAATGAATCTCACTCCAAAGACTTTAAAAGACCTTTGGCATGCTGCTGTTTTCAATAGGAGATAGAAGCATAGCTAGTATGAGTATTTTCTATCTTCTACAAAGCTAATGGGTTCTTTGGAAAACTTTGGAAAACACATGAGGATTCTTTGAATCACAAAATAGAGGTGGAGTGTCTTGACAAACCTTCCCAATTTATGCAAGCTTCACCAGGATAATTGTGCATTATGGAAGTTGAAATCCAATAAAGGACAATTGTTTGGGGTAAACTGATCTATGCACGCCTTCCTTCTGCCCATTTAAAAGAAGCCCCTTGAGAAAGTTCACTATTCTTACTTGAGGATGAACTGGATCAAAGGCATCCATAGCATCCAGCAGTTTTGTTAAAATGACAACATGATAAAACTTGCATCACAACAACAAATGCATGTATATGCATGCAATGTTGTGACATGCATACAAAAGCGGTGCATTTTGCATTTTGATGCATGTGTCATTTGTCCCCCTTGCCCCATGGATTCCAATTTAATGGCTGTATTTGAACAGCCTAGAATATGCAACATTCCTTTAACCAGTAATAAACATAACCTTCAGTGTGATAGCAGAACCCATAAAAACAATGAAATTGAACCAAGGTTTCCTGCCAGTATTTGATTGGTGGTCCCTTTGGTGGATGATTTACAAAAGGTTTGGGTGATGGAAATATAATGCTCTTAGATATGATGGATCTCTCATTATTCCACTTCTCCTTGTTGAGCTTAATATAGGAAACAGAGTTATAAGAGCTCCAGCTGTTTTTGGTTGGGTATTCTCTGGATACCACAGAGCTGGATGTTTTTTTTTGCTTCTGAAGAATCTCAGGGTTCCATCTTACCTTGCTCTTTAGTTTCTGTATCAGGTAAAGGCATGAAGTTCAATTGATTCTGGGCAAGAATGCAGCTTAAGTAGACAGGGCCATGACCTAAAATGTCTCCATTTTTTAAAAAACAAAATAGCATCCGTGCACACCTCAACGTTTGTAAAAATGCCCACATGACATCACCTGTAGGAGCATGCATGGCTGCAAGAATTATAAACAACTTGATTGGAGTTCACAAGGATACTCAGATTTTTCTATCACTAATCACTACTTGCATGGCTGCAAGAATTATAAATAGGTAATGATTATATGAATCCTGCAGCTTCAGCTGGGGATTAATTGTATGGGCTCATAAAGGATGATTAGTGATAGAAAAATCTGAGTCTCCTTGTGAACTCCAATCAAGTTGTTGGCCTGCAAACAACTCTCTGTTACTGCAAGTACTGCATGGAGTTATAGTAACAGCTGCATTTAAGTCTAACTAAACTGCTTGTGTATTTTGGGCAGAACTGCCCCCTCCCCCCACTTTTCTTTTTGCATAGAATTTCAGTTTTAAAATCAACTCAATATACTGTAACATAAAATATAAAAACCTTTTTTAAAAATCATAAAGATCATATAAGGGGCGTGATGGCTCAGCAGTTAAGACACCAGGCTTGTCGATTGGAAGGTCGCAAGTTCGGAGGTTCGAATCCCTAGCCCTGTGTGTGGAGTGAGCTCCCGCACTAGCTCCAGCTCTTGCCAACCTAGCAATTCGAAAGCATGCAAATGCAAGTAGATAAATAGGTACCACTTCTGTGGGTAGGTAACAGCGTTCCGTGTGCGTCATGCGGCCACATGACCGTGGAAGCGTCTTCAGACAACGCTGGCTCTTCAGCTAACAGAGATGAGCACCGGCCCCTAGAGTCGGACACGGCTGTGTGGGGGAACCTTTACCTTTACTAAAGATCATATACATATCAGTGTAAACTTTACATTTGAAGATTTCTTCATACTTCAGAATTCAGCAGTGGAAAAAAAATGGTAGTTCTAAAAGTTTTCCCATAACTAGAAAATCTTCTAAAAGTTACCATCTTGCTCTACAAGCTCAAGAGCTGCTCTGTGTGAAAACTGCTTGGGGGCAACAAGGGACAATAGAAAGTACTGATAAATTAAACCACAGATGTGTTTCTAATTGGAAGGGACATCTTATACCTAGGTAATGAGCTCCCTGGGGAAATCTTCTCTAAAATGACAATGTGTACATTTGGAGGGCTAGTCATGGACTCTACACAGAGCTTTCATGAAACTATTGATAGTTTACCCTTCTGTACATTTATCTCAACTATTTATCTTGTGCTAGATGGCATATAAAACTAAATATAGCCCATGGTCTCATTAACAATTATGTCCTCAGCAGTCATACAAAAATGGCAATCATTAATGGGAACACTAAGGGCCCATCCTGTAGCAATTTTTTCCATCATCTCACGGTTCTACACATAGATATTCAGAGACATAGAAAGAGAGAAATCTGAATGTTTTAGATGAAATAGATCACTGGCTTTTAACCTGTTATCTGGGGATCCTCAAGGGTTTCCAAGACACTTATCAGGTGTTCCTCAGAGAGATGATAAAGAATGGCAAGACTATCCCAAGATGAATTGTTCAAAGGAAATAGTCTTGTATCAGAAGGCATGTCCTTCTAATCCAGTATTCTTTGTTCTGACTGCCAGGTCTCAGGCAGTCTTTCACATCACCTGCTATCTGATCTTTTTTTATTCAAAATGCCAGGGATTGAACCTGTGACCTTTTGCATATAAAACAGGTGCTCTATTTCTGATCTAAATTCCTTTACTCCATTGTATCCCCTGTTCATCACCACTGATCTTCTACTGCATTGTAAATCTATAAAAGAATGCTGGATATATCCTACGGTACGATTCACAATTAATATGGGGTGATGGCAGATCATAAATGGTCAGCGCTATCAATGAAGCTAGAACAGGGATCCTCAACTTTTGGGGGCTGATAAGCACATTTGAAATGTTGAAAGTACATTTTTATCTGTCTCTCAAAAAAGGCTGTCATGATGACCACAGCCAGTCACAAAAGGCTCTTAAAAAAAAGCAGATTGGGTAACCTTCTCCTTCCCATTTTCTTTTTATGTAGAATTTCAATGAACACTTACTCCAAGATCCAACTGCAAGGCAAAGGTGGAGGTCTGTATTCCAAAACACAAATGTACTTTAAAAAAAAAGTCATTCATTCATTTACTGTAAACAACTTATATAGCCACCCACCTCACAATACTGTGACTCTAGGTACAGTGCATGGACCCTTGTGATAACACAGGCTGTATCTCCAATCACAGTGGCACCCATGACCCCATGTTCAAACTCAGCTTAAAAGCATGACTTCATTCTGTCTAGAATAGGTTTCTAAATCTTTTGCTACATAGAGTCATTCCTAGGAAAATAAATAAATAAACACGTAGGTTGGAAAACGAGCCCCGGGTTGCCTCTCAGATACCTAGGTGTCATTTAAGAAAAAAATATGTGAGTTATAGAAATGATGCCAGCCATTTCTATCTGCTTTGCTTATGTAATGATTGTCAGCCTTGTATAAACTGCCTTCTAGTGTGTTTCTTCAAGGGCCATAATGATCTTGAGACTCAGCCAGGATTGACCTTTTCATGCACCACTCCGAATTACAAAGCATCTACAGTCTTTAGAAGATCCACACAGCCCACACCTGAACCTATTTTAAAAGTGATAACATGGACTTCATGAATAATAGGTTATTTACTTTCATTTTTCTTATTTATATATTCAGGCAGTTTATTAATATTTTTGGCTGATTCTACATTTCACATGATATTTTATTTATATTTATTTATTTATTTATTTATTTATTTATTTATTTATTTATTAATTACATTTATATCCTGCCCATCTCCCCCACAAGGAGGGACCCTGGGCGGTTCACAACAAAGTTTAAAATCAATTAAAACAATAAATATCAATAATAAACAATTATATATATATATATATATATATATATATATATACACACACACACACACACACACACACACACACACACACATATATATACACATATACATATACGTATACGTATATACATATATATACATATATATATATATATATACACATATATATACATATATACATACACATTATACAATTTGATCCAGGAGTGGTAGATCTCATTCCACTGGTCGATAAGGCTGGTCAGGGTCGATCTAAGGGACCAGCCAACCCCAAGACTGGCTATTCCCCTCCCCTCCCCAAGCATGATGACATAACAAGGTCTTTAAGTTTTTTCTAAAGTCCAGGAGAGAGGGGGCTGATCTTATTTCAGGGGGAAGGATATTCCAAAGGGCGGGGGATACTGCAGAGAAGGCACGCCTCCTAGACCCCGTCAGATGGAACTCTCTTGCAGATGGTGTTCCTAGCGTGCCCTCTCTGCAGGATCGGGTGGGACGGGTTGATTGAACGGGGATGAGCCGGTCCTTCAGGTAACCTGGTCCCTTGCCATGTAGGGCTTTAAAGGTGATAACCAACACCTTGAATTGAATTCTGAAGCAAACTGGGACCCAATGCAGCTCACGGAGCAAAGGTGTTATATGTGCCGATCTTGAGGCACCTAAAATGGCTCGCTGAAGCTTCCGGATGCTCTTCAAGGGTAGCCCCATGTAGAGCGCATTACAATAGTCTATCTGGGAGATGACCAGAGCATGAGTGACTGTTCAAAGGGCCTCTCGCTCCAGGAAAGGGCATAATTGGTGCACAACACGAAGCTGTGCAAAGGCCCTTCTGGCCACGACTGCCACCTGCTCTTTGAGCAGGAGTCGTGAGTCCAAGAGGACCCCCAAGTTACGTACCGGGTCTGTCTGGGGTAGTGCGATCCCATCCAGAACTAAGGATGATAAAGTCCTAGACACCGAGGGGCCATTAATCCACAGCCACTCTGTCTTACCAGGGTTCAGCTGAAGCCTGTTGTTCCCCATCCAGACCCCTACAGCCCCCAGGCACTTGGACAGGGTAGTCACAGCATCACTTACTTCCCACGGGATGGAGATGTATAACTGTGTATCATCAGCATATTGATGATATCTCATCCCGTGGAGATGTATGATCTCGCCCAGTGGTTTCATGTAGATGTTAAATAGGAGAGGAGAGAGCACTGAGCCCTGCGGCACCCCACAAAGGAGGGGCCGTGGACCCGATCTCTCCTCCCCTATCAACACCGATTGGGACTGGCCCTGGAGGAAGGAGGTGAACCAGCGCAAAACCACGCTGCCCACCCCCAACTCTCTCAGGCGTCCCAAAAGGATACCATTGTCGATGGTATCGAAAGCCGCTGAGAGGTCAAGGAGAGCCAGGATGGATGCACTGCCTCCATCCCGCTCCTGCCAGAGATCATCCATAAGTGCGACCAATGCTGTTTCCATTCCATATCCTGGCCTGAAACCTGACTGAAAGGGGTCTAGATAATCCGTTTCATCAAGAATCCTCTGGAGCTGCAATGCCACCACTTTCTCAACCACCTTCCCCATAAAGGGTAGGTGGGAGACTGGACGAAAATTGTCCAGTACAACAGGGTCCAGCAATGGTTTCTTGAGGAGGGGGCGCACCAACGCCTCCTTGAAGGCCACCGGAAACACCCCCTCCTGCAAGGATGCATTTACCATCGACTGGACCCAGCCACACGTCACCTCCCAAGCCGATTGAACCAGCCAGGAGGGACATGGATCTAATTCGCACGTGGTGGCATTTACAGTCCGGAGGATCCTATCCACTTCCTCGGGTCCAACAGGATCAAACTGTTCCCAGATAACAGGGTAAGTACGTTATATATATATAAACATATATCTGATGTCTTTATCCTAGAGATTAGCATGGGGCCCTAGTGGCTCAAGTGGTGGCTGGTGCTGAAACCTGATGCTGCTGAAGATGGTCACAAGATGTGAGAGTTTAAGAAACCTAAGTGAGGGGTCTGCATTTTTTCTCCTTTCTTCATATCTGCAGCACAGAATAGTATCTGACTGTGGCTCTTTCTGAGCTTCTTGAAGGAAGCACAACATGCAAAACTAAAAAAAAAAATCCATCAGTCCCAAATTGCAAATTGCTTAGTGACACTACCATACTAATAATTATTAAAACAATTTGAACTGAATCTCTTTATAAGCAGTTAAAGTAACATAAATGTTAGGTGGAATTCAAGAATTGCTACATTTTTTCATCACATTGAAGTATACATATTTTGGGGATAGTATCAGAAATGTCAGGAATAAGCCTGTTTTTCAGCTTTTCTCACCCATTTGTGCATGCGTGTGTGTGTGTGTGTGTGTGTGTGTGTGTGTGTGTATGTATGTATGTATGTATGTATGTATGTATATATATATATATATATATATATATATATATATATATATATTCCATTCAATCGTGTCTGATTCTCAGACACTGTCTGGACAAGTCCTTGCAATTTTCTTGGTAGGCTTTTCAGAAGTAGTTTTCCATTCCCTTCTTCCTAGGGCTGAGAGAGTGATTGGCCCAAGGCCACCCAGCTGGCTTTGTGCCTAAGGCAGGACTAGAACTCATGGTCTGCTGGTTTCTAGCCCTATGCCTTAACCACTACACAAACTGGCACACACACACGCTCTATCTATCTATCTATCTACCTACCTACCTACCTACCTACCTACATACATACATACAGTATATATATATATGTACAATATATATATATATGGGCGTGGTGGCTCAGCGGGTAAGACACCAGGCTTGTCGATCGGAAGATCGCAAGTTCGGAGGTTCGAATCCCTAGCCCCACATGACGAAGTCAGCTCCCGCACTAGCCCCAGCTCTTGCCAACCTAGCAATTCAAAAGCATGCAAATGCAAGTAGATAAATAGGTACCACTTTGGTGGGTAGGTAACAGCGTTCCACACGTGTCATGCGGCCACATGACCATGGAAGCGTCTTTGGACAACGCTGGCTCTTCGGCTAACAAATGGAGATGAGCACCGGCCCCTAGAGTCGGATACGACTGCACAAATGTGCGGGGGGAACCTTTACCTTTTTACAATATATATATATAGGGGCGTGGTGGCTCAGCGGGTATGACGCCAGGCTTGTCGATCGGAAGATCGCAAGTTCGGAGGTTCGAATCACTAGCCCTGCATGCGGACTGAGCTCCTGCACTAGCTCCAGCTCTTGCCAACCTAGCAATTCGAAAGCATGCAAATGCAAGTAGATGAATAGGTACCACTTTGGTGGGTAGGTAACAGCATTCCGTGCGTGTCATGCGGCCACATGACCATGGAAGCATCTTCAGACAACGCTGGCTCTTCGGCTAACAAACAGAGATGAGCACCGACCCCTAGAGTCGGACACGACTGCAGAAATGTGCGGGGGGAACCTTTACCTTTACCTATATACTAACATATAACCACAGTAATAGCAGTACTGAATAAACTGAATAAGCTAACCATACTTGCTAAATCTTTCAACAAATCTAACACCAGCCACCTATTAATCAAATAGTGGATTGAGATAGATCTGTGGAGATGGGTCTGTCACTGTAAACTCATGAAAGAGTATAACTAGAAGCTGCCTGTGTCATTACTCACACTTTAAGCTGTTATGCTAAAACTCACTTCTCAACATGCTGTCTGCTTGCCTCTTCAGTCTGCTAATGGTTATTCCCCTCCACTTCTTGAAGAAATTATTGGAAAATTGCTTTTAACCCAGGAGAAATTTGGTAACAATAGGTTGGGAAACTAGGAGGGGGCATTTGTGCCATTTGCTGAAGCATAAAATGTGTGTTAAATGTAGTCACACTTGCCCCCCAGATGCTGGGCATTTATGTTCTCCTGTCTCTCCCAGAAATATCCAACCACATCCAATCAGCTTTGCAATTGCTTTGAGTTTATGTCAAATCTGAGCAGAAAACCAACCCATTTTAAAAAGTCTATTTTCTCAATATGAGATTACACTGAGATCATCATCTGAGAAGATGCAGCTACTGTATACCCCCAAATCTCATCCAATTATGCCAAGAATTTTTTTTTAAATCCCCCTTTTAAAAAGAGCACAGAAATCCATATACCTATTTGTATGAAATTTGGCAGGGATGTTCCACACAGATGGAGGAATTCATCAGAAAGTTCAATTTATTTCTGTGATAAACTATATAGGCCATATTCATGTGTACATCTTACATCAATAGGCAAAGAAGACATGCATGAAGTTTGAGGTTTCTAAAACAAAGCTCTTCTTTGGACATGAGGCAAAGCAGATTGTGTTTTACTGTTCAATTTACTTCATATCTACTATGAAGTTCAATGGGACATATTTATTGCTTTATTAGATTTATTCCATTTAAGCCTCATTTAGGAGTTCAAGGTAGCATACAAAGCACTTCCCTCTCTTGTTTTTTCCCACAACAAACCTGTGGAATAGGGTGAACCAGGAAGTCCACCTTTAGCCAGGGCAGCTCACTAGGAGTCTTTGGGCCATAGTTTCCCAGTGTGTTTCCATGGCTGAAGGGGAACTAGAACCCAGGTCTCCTAGTGCTAGTCCAATGCCCTAATCATTACACCTCACTGGCTCTCATATTTTCAGATTAGAGTATATAAATTTCAATCTTAAAGAGATACATTTTTAAAAATTGCCTTAATTTTGGCCCCTACCCCCAGTTTCATAAAAAAATCTACTGTGGTAATATAAAGTGAAAACTATAATAATATATAGTGGGAATTCTAAAGCTGTTGCAAAACTGCTTGGAATTTCCAATGCATCACAGAGGCTTGGACTTTTTACAGTGTTTGTCTTCACAGACTTTGCTTCCTTTACCTTCTTTTTAAAAAATGAAAAATTGCTCAAGGGAAAGAGAACTTCTTACATAAACATTCAAGGATATTTTGGAATGCTGAATGCACCCTACAATTTGAGAGTTTATGCTTAGGGCAGCCATCCCAAGCCTTCTGCCCTTCTGATATAAGTGCTTATAATGCCACCATTTTTCAGAGATGATATAATGTAATTCAGCAGCACGGTGGACCCAACTCTGCATTATCCTTACATGTGGAGTCGTGTCTTTGGAGTTGGTATATGGAGGATATCAGACTGAAAGGCTGAACCAGAGAATTAAGAGAAAAAGGAATTTTGATTCTGAAGAAGATTATTGCCTGTTCTATGCTTGTAAATAATCAACAACAACAAGATCTTGCAAGGTAGACTCCAGCAATTCATGGAGCGAGAATTGCCAGATGTACAAGCTGGGTTTAGAAAAGGCAGAGGAACTAGAGACCAAATTGCCAATATCCGCTGGATAATGGAGAAAACCAGGGAGTTTCAGAAAAACATCTATTTTTGTTTTATTGACTATTCTAAAGCCGTTGACTGTGTGGATCATAACAAATTGTGGCAAGTTCTTGGTGGTATGGGGGATACCAAGTCATCTTGTCTGCCTCCTGAGGAATCTGTATAAAGACCAAGTAGCAACGGTAAGAACAGAGCACGGAACAACGGACTGGTTTAAGATTGGGAAAGGAGTACGGCAGGGTTGTATACTCTCACCCTACCTATTCAACCTGTACGCAGAACACATCATGCGACATGCTGGGCTTGAGGAATCCAAGGCTGGAGTTAAAATCGCTGGAAGAAACATTAACAATCTCAGATATGCAGATGATACCACTTTGATGGCTGAAAGCGAGGAGGAGTTGAGGAGCCTTATGACGAAGGTGAAAGAAGAAAGTGCAAAAGCTGGCTTGCAGTTAAACCTCAAAAAAACCAAGATTATGGCAACCAGCTTGATTGATGACTGGCAAATAGAGGGAGAAAAAGTGGAGGCAGTGACAGACTTTGTATTTCTAGGCGCAAAGATTACTGCAGACGCTGACTGCAGCCAGGAAATCAGAAGACGTCTACTTCTTGGGAGGAGAGCAATTGCAAATCTTGATAAAGTAGTTAAGAGCAGAGACATCACACTGACAACAAAGGTCCGCATAGTTAAAGCAATGGTATTCCCTGTAGTAACCTATGGCTGTGAGAGCTGGACCATAAGGAAGGCTGAGCGAAGGAAGATAGATGCTTTTGAACTGTGGTGTTGGAGGAAAATTCTGAGAGTGCCTTGGACTGCAAGAAGATCAAACCAGTCCATACTCCAGGAAAGAAAGCCAGACTGCTCACTTGAGGGAATGATATTAAAGGCAAAACTGAAGTACTTTGGCCACATAATGAGAAGACAGGATACCCTGGAGAAGAAGCTGATGCTAGGGAAAGTGGAAGGCAAAAGGAAGAGGGGCTGACCAAGGGCAAGATGGATGGATGATATTCTGGAGGTGACGGACTCAACCATGGGGGAGCTGGGGATGGTGGCGGCCGACAGGAAGCTCTGGCGTGGGCTGGTCCATGAAGTCACGAAGAGTCGGAAGCGACTGAACGAATAAACAACAAAAATGTTTGTAAATAGAGGATTTCTCCGATTACAGGTGGTGTTTACATCTTTGTTAGAAATGGTGATCCACATGGAAACAGCTTCCTTTTGTCAGGCTTTCAAAATGAAAACCATTCTTAGAACAATTAATTCCATATAGTGGTCTCAGAAATTAAGACTTTCAAGAGGTATGAATAATCTTAAATAAAATAATAATAATTCTTAAGTAATCTTAAATTTTGGCCAGCAAATATGAAAGACATTTCCTTTTTCTGTAGAAATAAGGCATTGTGCTCTCTGTTGCCTATGATGCATCTAAACAAAAACCATTATAGGCCTGTGGGATTTCCCAATGGGAGAAGCAAATCGACTCTCAGATCCTCAATGAACAACACAAAAGCAAGAAGTGAACTGTGGCAGTAAACAGTAGCCATGTTGCCACCAGATTTCAATTGACACAATATCCTGGTTTGTGTGATCAGGCATCCATCATATTCTTTAGAAGTTGTCATGTGATCTCCAGTAACCTGAATGGCATAAACATGTCATTTGGCTTCAGGGACGATGGGCCAGTTAATATTAGCCAAGTTTCCGAGGAGGAGGAGAGGGGGGAGGGTTGAGAAGTGCAGATAGATAACTGATACACGCCACTTACAAAGAGAGCGAGCGAGCATATCCTTGGGTTTAGGAACAGAGGATTTGTTAAATGGTGAATGTCAGCTGTGAATTGCTGGGCTCAAATATATATTGGTTACATATCCATTGTATGCTTTTGTCTGAGCAGCCCAAATGACTTCTAAACCTAGCACACAGTACAGAGCTCGCTCTCTCCTTTCTCTATGTAGACTATGATCCTTTCATCTTGAAAGGTCACTCAGTATCAGTTCAGGCAGTGTGCCACTTCACTTTGAGCCTTCTCCCCCTTAGAAGATATTTGCCTATTTTTTTAAAATGTGGACTCTGCCCATAAGCCAACTGGAAATGAGTTGGTCATCCTTCTGCTCTCCTCCCTTCCTTCCCCCGGGATACAGTCAGGTGCTCTGCAATCAAGAAAACAGCTGAATTCCAAAGGACGTCGGTCACAACACAAGGCAGCTTGGTGGCTTGGCATCCTTAGCTTTCTGTTCAAGGCCATTTCAGGGTAGAGGGCTGCTGAAACATTGGGAAGACTCTGCAGCATGTGTAGCAAAAAATGAGGGTGGAGATGGAATGCAAAGATTACAATTCTGAAATGGTCTAAAAAGGTCTACATGTGCAAAGCGTCTCTCCATCCTTTGTGAATCAAACAAGCCAAAAATATCCAAAATATTGATACATAGGAATGACTATGGAAAACAAAACAAAAAAAAAAATTGGAAAAAATGGATTAAGTTTAAGACTATGATGAGACTGTGTTTCTCCCACCAGTAGGTATTCCTCAATGTTTTTGGCTTCTCTTGGCTCTTTTACTTAGAACAACAACCAAAATAACTTCCTGCTTTTGTTAATATACAAACAGCCTGGTTGATCTCTAGCCCCTTATTATTTTCCACCTGCCAAAGGAATCTGTGCATATCATCAAGGATGGAAACATTTGTTTACTTTACCACCTGGATCTTACATTTCCCAAGCAGGGACCAGTGAAAATCTTTCCAGGAAAAAAAAAAAAGAGAGAGAGAATCCTTGGTAGAACCAATCTCCCTTTCAGTACTCCAGAGAACCCACTTTGCATCTCAACACATTGTTCCTATGTTCCATGTAATAATCCAGGCATCATTTAAGCCCCAGATACTTTTTTTTTTCCTTTTCACACTTTTTTCTCCTTTTCTGGATTTTGACGGTTGTGTGGATGAAGAAATCTTAGAACCTGAAAGTTTGTAACTATTTTGGAACTCCTCAGTTGATTTGATTAAGATACTGCCTCTATATAGCTTTTGGAAGTTTTCCTTCTCATGATCAACATGGCTACATTTTAGGCTGACCATACGTCCCGTTTTGAACAGGACAGTCCCGTTTTTTTTAGCATTTTTCAACCATCCCATCGTTTTCATAAAAATCTCAATTTTGTCCCATTTTTCAAACCCAGCGGGAATGGCACAGAAGGAGGATTCGAGCCGGAGCACGGACTGGGGGTGGGGTTTGCAGGTGGGAGCCAATCTAGCTTTGCTCCCAGGCCTGCTTGCCAAGCCCTTGATGATTGTTTTGTCAGGTTTTTTGGTGTTTTGTGTTTTCTTCCAGATATGTATAGCTTTTTTTTCTACTTTATTGTTTCCTGTCCTTGGATGTAAGCCTCCCAGAATCATCTGGAAGTTGGGCAGCCTCCAAATCTAATCAAATAAATAGATAAATAAATAAAATATTACATTAGGACTGGGAAGATACAGGTTCAAATCATCCCTCAAATATGGGTGGCTTTGGACCAGTCTTTATTTTTTTAGACTATACCAGTGTTTTTCAACCTTGGCAACTTTAAGATGTGTGGACTTCAACTCCCAGAATTCCCCAGCCAGCTTTGCTGGGGAGTTGAAGTCCACACATCTTAAAGTTGCCAAGGTTGAGAAACACTGGACTATACTATCTCACAGGATTGTTCTATAAATCAGAGAGCAGAGAGAACCATCCTGCACATCATATTGAAATCCACAAGGAAAATAGGATATAAATATAATCAATAAACAAGTCTCATTAGCATCCCAAAACAGAATGGATATGACTCTAGCCTGCAGGCTTTAACTTGGGAAGGACATACTTGGGAAGATTCACCTGACGTTCTAGATTTGCTGTCCTCCGTATCCTCCATCGTATGAACAAGTCCAGGACTATTACAGACAAAGCTGTAATAAGGCATTTAACAGCAAAACCCAGGGTCACAAACATTCCAATGACCAGGCTTCTGGGTTGAGCACAGGGAATTGGAACACAATACCAATAACAGATATCAAGACCAACTTCCCCAGAAACAGCCTGCTCTGTCTCCTGCCATATCTCCCCAGACCCATCTTCACTGTGATGTCACTGCTTGCCCTCTTCCCTCTTGCAATACCCATAACCCCCACCCACATCGTCTCTCCACAGGTCAAAGGGCCACATCATACAAATAGCAGAGGTGCTTCTGCCCAACACTAAGCACCCAGCACTAGATAGATAGATAGATAGATAGATAGATAGATAGATAGATAGATAGATAGATAGATTGATTGATTGATTTTAGTTTTTCTAGAAGATGCTTATGGAAGCAGTGTGTCGTTTAATCTACTTGGAAATCCCCTAACTTGAAGGTGTAAGATGTAGCCAATTGCTAAGGTGAAGACCTGGTGTTGAGCAGTTTTTGGACTGGAAACAACTTGAAAAAACTGCATAAACTGCTTGGGAGTTCCGTGATGGAAGCAAGATGGAATATAAATATATTGAATGCTTGTGGCCCTTTGTAAATTGTATAAGTCAAACAAATTCTTTTCTGGACATACTTGAGGCAAATGTAATTTAGCATAATATAAATCATAAGAGTAAATTGAAAAAACCTTTTCCATGAGTCAAAGGTAGAAACGTTTCACCAAATCCTTTCCTTAAAATGTGTGCACAGATGGGATTCCATGTTTCCCTGAGCAGTCCCCCCACTCCAAAAATATTCAGGAAAACTACCTGCCTAGCTCAATTTGTACTTGGTTTTCTTTCTGCCACTTTTTATTTCCAGTAGTATCAGTTAAAAGTTCTGGGCACATTTAGACATGGATACAATCATCCTGGATCATAGATTTTGTATTTCTAAAACAACACATGCACGTTGCCATGCCTTATTAATCTGTGTTTCATTTTGAAAACAAAGATGGTTTACAGCAAAATGTTTGAAACGCCATGGGAATATAGAAGGTTGGCTCTAGTTCTTATGTATTTCACTCATAAAAATGCAGATGGTTGGCAGGAAATGATTAAAATATTGGAGAATGCTGTTATTGTGATAATATATAGTGTTGCTTCTCCATGTAAGCATGCATCATAAGCACAGATGGCAAAAAACGGAAGATATTAGGATATCTAATATTAGAAGAGATTAAACTACTAGGCATGTGGGAAGATCTGCTTCAGGGATTTAATTCAAAGGGGTTCAATTGAATCTCCAAAATCAAATCTACTTCCTGATTCAAATTGTTGATTTGGATGGAATTGTCAAACTGAACAGATGCCTCTGAATAGATCCACATGTGCAGAAAAACGTTTTTACAGGTTGAATTGACTTTCTAAATCAGATCAAGTCACTTCTATGATCTGATTTAGAAATCCAAATCAGTGATTCAAATTGGATCACACCCAATCTACACAACACTAGAAATTAAAGGTAGGTTATTGTATTTATAATTGATCTATCTGATCTTTCAGGGATTTCTTAAAAATCTGGCATTCTAAGTTTTAAGATCAAGATTTTGCAGAATGGACAGTAGAACTAGAGTTGCAAAAAGAATCTGCTAGTATCTCAAAATATTAATCTCAAAATACTATGATCTTCCAATATAGATTTCGTTATAACATTGATGACTACAACAGCTTACATAGTAGCATTCACGTGTCCTCCCATTTTCCCCATAAAAATAAACCTGTGAAGTATGCTGGGCTGAGGGTTGGCTGCCCAGTGAGCTTTAATGAATAAGAGTAGACTTCCCCCCCCCCCCACACACACACACATTTGTGCAGTCGTGTCCGACTCTAGGGGCCGGTGCTTATCTCCGTTTGTTAGCCGAAGAGCCAGCGTTGTCCGAAGACGCTTCCACGGTCATGGGGCCAGCATGACGCACGCGGAACGCTGTTACCTACCCAACGAGTGGTACCTATTAATCTACTTGCATTTGCATGCTTTCGAATTGCTAGGTTGGCAAGAGCTGGGGCGAGTGCGGGAGCTCACTCCACACGCAGGGCTAGGGATTTGAACCTCTGAACTTGCAATCTTCCGATCGACAAGCCTGGCATCTTACCCGCTGAGCCACCATGCCCCTTTTAAGAGTAGACTTAGTCTTGGTCAAATATCTTAACAACTACTCCACACTGCCCCCTACCTGAAAGCAAAGAGCTGCTACACTCCCTGGCTTTATGGATGAGACTTGAAAAGTTCCATCCAGTGAACACGCAATGTGATGGGACAAGTAGGAAGTAAATTAGGCAGGAAGGTGGTGATAAGATATGAATTAGCTACAGAACTGACTCACCTCCTAATGCCAGAGTGTGATTCCCCTTAACAGATACTGGTGGCTATCAGCTATCCAAATTGCATCCAGTATCCAGTTTCTTTTCTAATATTATTGCTTACAGCAGATCTTTTAAAAGTTTAGTATTGAAGCTATGACTCTTCCACATTCTTGATTTAGTGTCCTTCTGGACGATGGGCAATAAGCCACATATCACATGAATGTCAAAAGCCATCATTGGCCTGATTTTAAGGAAACCAGATCACAGGTAAAACTTCCATTGAAATGTGCAGATGCAGTTAAATATTTACACTACATATTCATGAGGTCTAAAATTGATTTATTCATATAAAATGTTTAATGGAAAGAGATTTATGTACATCTCTCACTATGGCAGTAAACTAGTGCTTTCCTGCCAAATCAAAATCATCCAAGGAAAAATGAGGGGTTGAGATCTGAATGGTGAGAGTAGTCACTTTCTCAAGAAACAGATGAAAGAACTGACATAAATCAAAGATAATCAGAAACCTCCTTGTTCAGATGGTGTGGCCATGTAGTGATTTTGCATCATGCAAGGAGTTAACTTACTTAACTTCTGCAGTTACAAGCAACTGATTTTATAGTCTGTGTAATTTCCCAAAGTATAGAAATTTGAGATGCAAACTTATTAAACAGCCTTGTCAATCTGAATGAATACCGTAGTATAGCTTGTATGATAAAAAAAAAATCTGGAAAAAACTGGGTCCAGTTCACGACACATCTGAATTTTTTGTACCCTGAAGCTGGTAATTGCAAACCTCTACAATGTTTCTCTTCAAATTCAAATGTTCTGAAAAGCTTGCGCGGGCAGGCTTGTAGTGCAACCATGGATTATCTCACAGACAACAAACACATAAGCAATTTCAATGGCATATCAAGGTTCTGCATTGATATACAGTACATAGTACTTCACCTCAACTGCAAAAAGATAACTTATAGGGAGGCAAATCTATTTCCCAGAATCACTGGACCTGTCCCCACAGTAGACTTAACCCAGTAGACTTACTGATGATTTTGGCAGAACACAATAATGTGTTTGTGAGGTGTGTTGTATGCTCTCAGGCCTTGGCAATGTGTTCTATAATGGAGAAACACATTTGTAGCTACTCTTTTCCAGATTTTTCTGGAAAGGTATGCAAAATAGGTCAATTGGCTGGTTTTATGTATTTTCACAATACAGCTGACTTGAGAGAGTTCATTTAACCCTGTGCATGATAGGGTCTCTTTTGTTCGATTCAAGTCCCTGCAGGTTACTTGACTTGGTCAATTGACCTCTTTTTGGTATTCCCATAAAACATTCACTCCTTAATCGACCCAATGAAATGTATTGCAGGAACAGTGCCAATGAGATTTTTCAAAATCAAAAAGGTCAGCTTCATCAACATAAAAGAGGGGAAAGGGAAACACTCAGCATTGCCTTCTATATTTTTTTTTTTTTGGATAGCTCTCCATGGTTTGCAATGCTGACAATTAGCTCCATCTAACTGTAGCTACAACTGACATTTATGGTAACACATGAGGAGAAGAAAAGAATCTACTCAAAAACAATGAAACACTACACAAAGCTCATACCAGCATGGAAGAATAAGTGTTTCCTGTGGGTTGATGCATTTAGGATATGTTGCTGGAGAAGAAAGGATTTTGGATCAATTGAAGCACTGCTTGACTCCCGGCTACAGGGGAAAGTGATGAATTTCTTCATAGGCGAAGTTATCCTCCAGAAAGCAAGACAAATGGGCAATGTTTCCAATGGCAGCCGGTTTATAGTCAATAAGAGTAATGACATCTTTATGAAGGAAGAACATTTTCCTCCTAGCAAAACATTTTTTTCTTAAGAAGAAAGGTAATGGGCAGTTGATTTCTACTCCTGCCATTTATAAGCTGTTGATTTACTACTCATTAACGCAGTTCACATCTGCTGCTCTATTTTACCAAGATGCTGGAGATGTACCTTATTGTTTATTCTTGTGCAGATTTAAAGCTGGGTTCTGGTGACAAATGGATTCTCTTTTCTACTTTTTTTTTAGAACTTGATTTGCAGTTTAAAGAGACTGCAGTGCCTGAGGAATAACTATTAGATGTCCCACAAAGCTTCATCACCACAGAAAGTACAAACTGAATGGAAAAAACAATTATCACAGTGCATCTCTATTCAGAGGTTTCTCCTGCTTTCCTGTAACAGAAATGTCTGGATGTGCACAGTCAACTCTAGGGCCATTGGGCCTCTTCCACTGGCCACCTTAGTGAGTATAAAATATACCTTCATTTGCTTCAAAGATTTTTTTAATAGATTTTTTTCTGGAAATGCTAAGGGTTTATAAAATATACCACAGTGTTTCAGAGGTGGTGCTCAAAGACAGGAAGCTGAAGCAGGAATGAGAAATCCACCCAAGAAAGTTCACATTTGTAAAAGATGCTCCAGTTTCTCGTGAGTATACATTTAATGTCTGCTACTTTTGCACTTTCTTTTATTTTTAGTATATATTGAACCATTTTAGATGCACACTTAAAGAGACAAAGGCTGAGTTCACATATTACTGTAAGCTATTGTTTTAACCCTTGCTTGTTGAGGAAGCCATTGTGGTCCGGTTTACACATCTAATAAAGTTTACATTGACTTAACATAAAGTATGAACCTAGACCAGGTATTTCCAAAGTTTTCCTGCGGCGACACACCAACCGCCGTTGGTGTGTCGCCGCAGGAAAACCCGGAAGTGCCGCTATTGCGGCAGCGCGCAAAAACCCGGAAGCGCTGCTGCCGCTTTCGGTTTTTGTGGGCCGCCGTTGGTGTGTCTCTGCGGGAAAACTCGGAAGCGCTGATGATGATCAGCGCTTCCGGGTTGTGTGGCGACACACCAGACTGTGTGTGGCGACACACTTTTGTGTCGCGACACACAGTTTGGAAAGCTCTGACCTAGACAAAGCATCAAGTAGTCCCTGCTGGAAGGCCAGAAAGATTTTTGCCTAATAACCTTCAAATCTGTCTTATCCAGATTCATACAATTAACAGTGATGTGAATGGGGGAGTAGAACACTGCCTGATGACACGACTTTTCCTGTACCATCCCTTTCATCTAGTCATTACCAATGTTATTTTATGGGAACATGTTTTATATATCTAGGTTCTGCTATGATTAAAATGGAACATCCTTGGGGGGAACCCATCAATATGGAACAGGTTAAGGTTAGGGTACTCCAGATGAGGTAAGACCAAAGCAAAATAAAGTGTATGATTACCTACGATTTGTAAATTATTTTTCTGTTGATGCAACCTAAAATTGCAATTGCCTATTTTTGTAGTGATATCACTGCATATTCAATTTGCGATTAATTCCAATATCTTTTTCACAGGTTTCATTGCCAAGCCAGTATTCCTAACTTATACCTGGGCATTTGATTTTGTTTCTTAAAAGACCAACTTTGCACTTATCTCTGTTAAATTTGATTCTGTTAATTTCAGCCTGTTTCTCTAACCTATCAAGATCATTTTGAATTTTCACTTCTGTGTTCTGGATATTAGCTATCCCACCCAATTTAGTATCATTTGCAAATTTGATAATCATTCCTCAACATCTCCATCCCAAAACATTAATGAAAATACTGAAGAGTGAAGGACACAGAACTGATCCTTGTGTTACCTCACTTGATACCTCACTTCAGTTTGATGAGGAACCATTGATGAGCACTTTGGGTAGAGTTGTCAATTCTTTTCTGTATCTATTTAGTGTCATGTCATCCAGCCCATACTTAACAAGCTTGATAATCAGCATGTTATGAGACACTTAATAAAACACTTTGCTGAAGTCAAAGATATATTATGTCTATAGCTTTCTACAATATATTGAGGTAATAAAAAAATGAGATTAGATTAGTCCGGCAAGATTAGTTCTTGACAAATCTATGCTGACGTCTGGTAATTACCACTTTATTTTCAATGTGTTAGAGATCAATCTACTTACAAACTATTTGAAAATCTTCCCAGATATTGATGTCAGAGTAATTGATCACTAATTTCTCCTTTTTGAAGATAAGGACAATATTTGCCCTCTTCCACTTGTTTAGCACTTCACCTGTGTTTAGACATCAATACATTCTGTGGAGTCCTTGGTGCTCTCTGAGCCTTGTTGTTTTCTTGCAGATGTTTCATTGCCCGACTAGGCAACATACTCAGTGCAAAAAGGGAGTTGTGTCAGTACATTATTTCAGTATCCTAAGATGCAATTCACCTGGCCCTGGCCTTAGTAAAGAGGTATCTCCTGGCCTTGTTCTATCTGTCTCAAGTTTCAATATTGTTCCTTCATCATAATGTTAATTTTTTTTAGTTACACATACTTTTTTTTTACTGAAGAAAATGGCACCAAAATAGGAAATAACTAGTTCTGCCTTTTTTTTGTCACCTGTTAGCATTTTGCCATATTCATTTTGTAATTGGAATTATGATTCTTTTCCTTTTACTTTCAACATATCTAAAGAAGCCCTTTTTGTTGGCATCCTTTGCTAATTTCACCTCAATTTGAGCTTTCATTTTCTTGATACCAACTCTACAGTTCTGGGTTATATCTTTGTACTCTTCTTGTGTAACTCATCCGATTTTCACTTGTGTTTTGATCTTCATTAAGTTTTTGATGTAGTCACATAGTTTCTTCTGTTTTCTTCATGTTTGTTTACTGGAATTGTTTTCAATTGCTTATTTAGAATATCTTTATAATCTCTACCCATTCTGAGTTCTTTTCCCCATTAGCTTCTGTTGCAATGTGATCCTATTTATCACTGCATTGTGTCAGTGCATAACCCACTTTTTTGAAATCTAAGATATACAGTATGTTTCTCTACACTCATTTTTAGTTTTCCATAAAAACAAGAAGTATTACATGGTCACTTTCCCGCAATGTTCCTGTTGCTTTCACTTTCTCAACTAAGTCTTCTATATTGATTAGTATTAAGTCAAGGAAAGCTAATCTTCCTGTGCCTTCTTCTACCTTTTGAAGAACATTATCACCTAGATGTAAGGAGTTTCCTCAAAGGACCATACATGGCCAAATTTGGCTTGCAACAGATGACAGAGAAATTAATCCCCCCCCCCATCACTGTACCTCATGGCAATTGGAGATATCTGCAATTTGTTTTGGAAGACTTCTTCTTCTTTTTGATTGAGCAGCTGATAACTTCAGTATTGCTCTTATACATTCCTTCATTTATTTTACCTCAGAGGCACTTTACAACTTTGTCAAGCTCATTCATTTGGATTTCTGATAAGGACTGAATATTTTAAAAGTACAGTGCAATTTCTTTTCCTTTCTGTTGCTTTGGTTCCTTTTGAACAAGTTGTATACTTTAATTGCTATTTTTCAGTGATAGGAGTCATCTCTCCAAGTCTCAGTTATAGCTATTAAATCATATTTGCCATTCTGTAGTAAGAGCCCAAACTCATCTTTAGTCCATATACTCTGATCATGATTATATGGACAACAAAGACTATGACTTTTGTGAGACAGTGCTTGTTTTGATTTTTCAATGAGTGGTTTAAACATTCCCTCACGTTTCAGCAACACTCACCTTCTGCACTGCCTAAGTCTTTATCTTAAATCCTTAATTTCTGGTTTTTCATTTCCATCCCTCCCAGGATTCAGCTTCAAACCCTCTTAATCAATCTCACTGTGATTTGGCCAGCAAAAAATTGAAGGATTCAATACTGCTAGATATTTACTTTACCAACAGCAGGGAAGAAACCATGTATACCCAGACAATCAGCCTGCAGCAGGACACAGAAATCCTGCCTTACATAATTATATGTCAACTCCAGGTTTTAAATCTTAAATCTTTCCTCCTATTGTTTCAGGTCAATAAACTCTTGGCCATTCTTCTCCCATCCTTGGGATTGGAATATACCTGTTCCATGTTTACATGACAGTGTTAAATGGTGTGAGCCGTGCTGGTTCCTGCCTGTTTCATCTTCAAGGATCTGAATGTCTTTTTACTCTCTTGCTTCTTCTTTTTTTTAAAGAATTTTATTAAGATTCAGAAAAAAGATAAAAGATACAGAAAAACAAAAAACTACAAAAAAGAAAAAAACTAAAAAAGTGTGAAAACACAGGAGAATTTTTTTTTAAATAGATTACAAAAAGAAGTGACTTCTGACTTTAAACATCAAGGATATACAACAATTTTCCATAATTAATCCCTTACTCTATATTAAACCAAAATCACATTATTTCTGTAAATCAACCCCTTAGCACATTATAAAAATCACTAAATACCATTGCTCCCTCCCCTTATATTAAAAGAAAAGAAAAAGTATAAATCACCTAATCAACTTCCCCCCACAAAAATAACAGTTACTTAATTATTCCCTTCCTACTACTATTCTATACATTCCTGTCTACTATAATAAAGATCAAAAATAAAAAAGCATGTAAATTTTCTTCCATTATAATTAATAATACAACAAACATGAATTAATATTATTTTTTTAAAAAAAATTAATAATCTTAATCTCAATCTTTAATGATAAATAAACTTCTCCAAAGCCAAAAGACCATCCAGATAAATATATATTTTAGTCCCTTAACCCACTTCAAAATAGACCAAAGCATTTACATATCCTCGTAATAAACATAGAGCTATTTTCTTAAAGAAATCAAACAACCCAACTGCTCCCCTCACAAATACAGATTTCTCTTCAAAAAACCTCCCATACATAATAACCTCTTCTTTTCCATAACATTCCATCAGAAAGTCAAATTCACTCATGTCTTGCAACTCAATTTCTCCGTTAAACTTCTTCAATTCAGCACTGTCAATTTCATCCGGCATTTCAACAGAAGCCCCAATCTCACTCTTAGAAGAGACATTTCCATCGCTGTTAAATTCTTCAATTTCGTCCACAGTATCCTCAACCAGATGGCACATTTTAGACTACATATTTTCCACAATGCTCTGAATGTCTTGCATAATAACTTGGCAGGAATCAGAAAAAATCTGCTTAATATCTCGGTGGAAGTCAGATAGAGCCTGGTTAAGATCTTCCATGTCTCACGCAGTAAATTATGGCGCCCCCTAGGTACTTAACCGGCAAAACTAAAAGGTAATGGAAAATTTCCAAACTGAGTTTACAAATTGAAGGCAATATAACAGACAGTCTCCCAGGGAAAGTAGCAGCAGGAAAGTAAAAGTTCCTAACAGCCGATTCAACGTGTAGGAAAATGCTAAAATCTTCAAAATTAGCACAAAAACAGGGAGACAATAAAATACTCTCGACCTTCCTTAGTATTGGATGGAAAGCAAAATCCAAAGCTTAAAAAGATTTTCTTAAAAAAATTAATCACAAAAATAACGATAAGCACCAAGAGAGATCGTTTCTCCTTAATGTAGAAAGCCTCTCTTAGGGTACAAATACTTTAAAAATAAATAAATTGGGTGCTTTAGAAATGGGGTGGCTGGACTTAATGTCCCTTTAAGGCTGCAGCGTGGCTTGGAAATAGTGACGTCCCAGCCTCCCGGCGAATTCTTACCCGTCAATCACGAACACTGTTTACGATCTCCTGGCTTCAATTCGCCATCCAGAGGACAAATGGGTGGATTCTGAGCATTTTCCTTAATCCGGAAAAATGCTCCTGGCCTTCAGGAGAAACCAGCCTGAGCCCAAAAAAACTGCCACAATGCCAGTTCTGCCCGCGGAGAAAAGTCCCATTTTCTCTCTTGCTTCTGATTGTTACTCTCATCCAGTGGGTCTCTTTTGTTTGACCATCTTCTTTATGGAGAATTGCTTCCCCAATCAGTTTTTATTATAGAACATCTGTTACATTGATTGCTAAATGCTCATCCTTTCCCATCATCTAAAGTGTAGCTGTTTGCTCTTGCAATTCTTTGACTTTTTCTTCAAGGATTGTTAGCTTGCATTGTTACAATTTTATGCAAAGTTGATTTTAGAGAAGACAAACATGCAACAAGTCACACACATCACAATTACAGACTCCTGTCCATTCATCTTCAGTTTTGCTTCTTAAGGCAATATAAATAGGGGGATCTTGTTCCTTGCACAGACTTTCCGATCAGGCAAATACAAATTCTTAATTTAGAGGGAAAATTTGTTATGGGTTCCCCCTTAAACACCTCAGCCAAAATCCCCTGGGAAACTCCTGCTAGTACTTCTGATTTGTTCATTTAGTAAGTGAATGATTAGTTATTTTGTGAAAGGGGAATGGCTGACCATTATTTTAGCTTGAATCCAGTTTTATGCCCTATCGAATCAGAGCTGCTGTGACACATGGTAGCCCTCCTATTCAGAATCAGGAGACTTGGGGTTGCCTCACACATTTCACAACGTGCCAAATGAGGACGAAGCTCCATCTTAACTGATTACAGAACATGGTCATGAGTAAAGAAAAGGCAGGACTGGGTTTTGTTTCAGTATTAAACATGCACACTTTTCTTTCACTGGAACTTATTATTTTGTGATTGCCTGGCCACCACCTCCTATTGATCACCATTTCATGTTCTTTTAATGTTCTCTATACAGTATTGTCTTTGTTTTTCTGGTGGGAAAAATAGGAGAGTCATTATTTTTATACCAATATCATATTTTCCCAAACTACTCTGAACTTCATAAAACCCATGCCCTGTTGGAATAGTAATAAGCAGAGAAGACTATCTTGCCATTGCCAAAGCGAATGCCAGGGCAAAAACATTTTAAAAAATGAGCACAAACAACAGTGAAACCAAATCTGAGGAATGACTAAGTAAATCCTCTGGGGGGAGATGGGCGGTGGCAAAATTTGAAAAATAAATAAAAAAAATTATAAGGTCTTTAGGAATTACCTCATTACCCACTGTGACATTCTAACATTAAGATAGAACTTTTTCTTTGTAGCTTTGTCTTTAATAGCAAATTATCTCCCCTTCTCAACATTCATAGAATTTACCCATGCACTGAAGTTTATTCCTATAATCTTGGGATGCAGCTTGGGAAAATGAGATGATTGTTGAGGAAATCTGAACAAAATAGTTGGGACACATTGCAGTGTTAATTGCTAAATAAAAACTATCCATTGACACCCTTAGATCTGTTCTTAGAATGCATGTTCTGGAGACAGTGTTTCATTCCTCAGAAAATCACCAAAGGGAAAATACTCAGAAATTGCAAAACAGAACAAAAACAGTGTAGACAGATGGTGTCTAAATAATTTAGCATGTTATATATTTGTAAACATATGATGTAAATTTAAAAAGCAAAATTACAAAATTGATTTTAAGTCATCTTTTTTTTAAAAAAAAACCTAGCCATAATAAATGAATGTTATGTTACTGCAGAATAAATTTGGGCAACATAAGATTTCTCTTCTTACAATTTATGAAGCCTAATCCTATGCATATTTATTGACCATAATTTCCAGGTTTCATTCATGTTGGTTTATAAAGGGCTAGTATCTCAAGATTATATTGTTTATCCAATTTATGATGCTATAAATTTTCTAAATATTCAATATTCAATTTACAATTTTCTAAATATTAATATTGATGCATTTAAAGAAATGTACCATTTATGGACCATAAGGTATTCTGACCATAAATCAATTCTGAGAACACTTTCCATCTAATTTTTCCTGGATACTGAGTATATTTTAGGATTCTAAATTAAATGGTTTTGTTTTGGAAATGGAACTGATATATAGGAGTTTATCATAAATTTGTTGTTCTTTTTATAAAATATATTAGAAAGAATGACTTCATGTCCGATTATATTGGATTAATTCCTAACATGGTCCAGGTTATTTCCCCCCAAATTCAAAATAACTTGAATTAGTAATATTAATTCAATAATTATAATTAATAAACAATAATACTGCTTCTGCTAAAATGACAGTGTGCTTATTCTAAAATGTAATGGATATGAAATTCCTCAAAGAGTTGATCAAGGGCTTAAATTAAATTTCTCTTGCAACCTCTCATGGCTAACAGATCTGAATCTTCTTTTTTGTGTGTTTGTTTTTTTCTCTCTCTGTCCATGGTAGGCGAATCCCACTAGGTGTCATATACCTTGCCTAGTAACCCCTATGCTAATTCCTCCCCAGTGGTCTTGAATCCACCCAGAAATTGCATCTCTTCAGCAGCCCAAGGTTGTGTAATTCCACCTTTGCTTGCCAGCCACTTTTTCTTCCAATTCTCCAACTTCAACTCAACTCCTTTCTGTCAGTTTCTTAGACCATTTTAATTTTCCCCTCTTCTGTGGGAGACCTTCTCTCTGTGGAATCCCTCACTACTTGGGAGAAATGGCTGTAAACAGACCCAACAGCACACAGAGTGTTAGCCTCAAATTCTCTCCCTCCCCTCCTTTTCTCCATATTTAATGCAACTGAAGCAGCAAAGTTTAGTCTTTTCTCAGCTCCTTCTCAGACTCAGGTTATCATCCACAAGTATACTTCAAACATCGGGGCAGACATATGTCAGGATGGCAGATAGCATTTCCTTTCTCCATTCTGTCACACCCCACTAAGACTCTGAGCCAGCGAAGGTGGTTTCAGCAAAGATGGCAATCTTAAGGAAAAGCAAGCGTGAGACAGCAACTAAAGACAAGCAAGAAAAGATTACTCTCCTTCCCATTCCTCATACCCACTGGAACTTTAGTTCTCCTGCTGCTACTGAACACCAATGTTGCTGCTAAGTATACCATCTGCAAACTACTCCACAGTGATTATTTTATGTGTGCCATTACATTGCATTGATCAAGCCAGTAATGGGTTTTTTAAAGAATGAGACAGATAATAAGGGCAGGGATGGAACTAGGGTCTGTGTCACCCGGGGCAAACATGGATTCCGCATCCCCCCCATGGGTTATTTTGTCATTTTGGTGCACCCTGGGCATCATTTTGGTGCAGCCCCTAGCACGGCGCCCAGGGCACATGCCCCGCTTGCCCCCCCCCCCCCAGTTGTGGCCATGAATAAGGGAAAATGGTTAGTGGGTGAGAACAGTTCTAACCCAAATAGAAAATAATTCCCAAAGCTCACCACTTCTTTGACTATTTTTGAGTCCAATTCCCATTGCTAGACCCAAGTCCAACAGTCCTCACCAGCATCACTAATCTGCACTTTGCTAAAAGCAATCCTGATGTAGTTGAAAATTAAACTGAAATGTACCACTGCAAAAGAAGCAACTTTGATACATTTGTGTGCATGGTATGACATAATACACTTGGAGAGGGGAAGGGGTGTTATGCTATTAGACAGAAACACATGTACACATCAGTAAAACATAATTTGGGTTCTACAGGATTTTGTTGATCTGTATACTTATATTGGGAGCATAGTGGAGTATGATAGAAAATGAAAATTACTTGACAGACTAGAATGATTCAGCCAACTACATATACTGCATTTGGTGGGTTAATTTTAGAAGTATCTTAATTAAATTGGAATTCTGAAATAGGGGTTTTGAGGCAAGGTGAGCCAACAGAACAATAAAATAATTGAATGTGAAATCACCCTCACTCAGCTTCAAACACCAAATGGGATGAGGTAATCTTTTTAATTTTTTTATTGTTAAAATGATGAAATACAAAGAAAAAGTGTACATTAAATAGTGATAATGCAAGGGGAAAATAAATATAATTGTTAAATAAACTAAACAACAAAATGAAATGATCCATATGATAAGTATATACTGTATGTCTATATGAAATTAATTCAGTCATTAAGCTCATTGTTAAATCTGGACTGTATGATAACATAATGTGTCATCTTACTTGTAGAGCACAGAGATTTTTCAAACAATATTCTGGATCCATTCCTTAAAATCAGAAAAGTGATTTTCTTTCCAGTTACATAAAATTATCCTCTCTGCTGTACCCCAAGATCAATAAAACCAGAGCTCTTCAAGATGACAGATTCTATATTTTAGTAAAATAATTCAACTTCACATTGAGATCCTTAAATATAATTTTTCTTCCCAAAATTATATTAACACACATGTTAACTTGAAGCCAAACCAAAGCTATAACAGAAGACCAAATTATGTGAGTTAAAGAACCTTCAAATTTGTTATATTGCCAACATAAAAATATAATAATGCCCATGTCTTTTTAAACATGCTTTGAAGGGTCCAAAGAAATCCTATTTTCTGATTAGATTTATTTTTAAACCATATAATCATATTTCGCATTTTTAAATACCTGGAATCATTGAGTTTCCAAAATTGGGTATTCCAAGTCTTCTTTCCACATATCAAATTAATAGCTAATGTAACTTTCATTTCACTTTTTAATACCTTATAAAACTGAATTGTTGGTTTCCATTCAGCCACAGCATCTCTTAAAGAAACTAAAATTGCAGGTACCTCAGAGGCTGCTAAAACAGCTAGGCTATAATGTTTAATTAACACATGTTCCAGTTGTATATATTGCCAAGCATATGTTGAAAGCAAATTAAACTCAAAAGACAATATTTCAAGATCTTTGAACAACCATTAAAAACCGTATGAACAAAAAGAATTAATTCCTTGTTTTAGCCCAACCATTCCAACAGAACATCTTCCCTGCTATTTTCAGATTTGAATTATACTGCAACATCGATTTCTCATGTGATTTGGGATCAAATCGTAACCGCTTATCTATTAGTAACCAAATATGCCAAGCAGCTTTTAAAAGAGGAAACACATACCTAGACGCTAACACCTGCCAAAATAAGGTGTTGCACTTTTGCTTTCCAAATGGACTCAGAGATGAAAATAATCATAATACATCTCATTCCACAAAAATATAGATGTTAAGAGAAAAGCCCAATGATATAGTGGAAGAATAACTTACAGTTCTTTCCACACTTCCAGCCCAAAATTAGAGCTTGAACATGATTGAAGAAAATATAAACACCATTAAGTGTTGTTGTGGGTTTTCCGGGCTGTGTGGCCATGTTCTGGCAGATTTGGTTCCTAACGTTTCGCCAGTAGCTGTGGCTGGCATCTTCAGAGGACAGGAGCACAGCTAGAAGATTCTCTCTGTGCCCAAGTGGAGGGTGTGTCTTCCTGCTGGTGTTTATAGCTGCTGAGAGGGTGTGTGTCTTCAGTGGGTCATTTGCAAGAGATTAGGAGAGGGTTCTTTGTGGTGATTAGGGGGTGTGGTGTTGTCGTGTGTGGGATTAGCACATCTATTGTGTGAGTTGTTTGTATATTTCTGTGGTTGAGTAGAGTTCGCTGACCTTTTGAAAGCCTTCGACTATACACTATTAAGTGTTCTTGGAAAAAGTAGAGTCTGGTGCCTTTCATACTATTCAGTGTATAATTATTTATGAATTAATTACAAAGTGAGATCAATTGATCTAATTGTTGGGAAGCACAAGTTTCATATCTTGCTCTGAGCAGTGAAACTCTCACTTCAGATATACACAGAAAGTGCAAAAAGAGGAAACTGGTATAATATAGTTTACATATCCTTGTCTATTATGCATTCCATCATCTGGAAAGTTCAAAGATCAGTAGACAATGCTGGTTATTTAACCCATAAAAATGTCAAAAAATTGAACACTTCTGAAGCCTTTGATAGCAACACTGATAAATAAACAACATAGTTATAATACAAATGAGGAGAGAGAGCATACGTATCTTGAAATATCTTGAAAAACTATACCTTGAAAGGACAAAGCAAGCTATGTAATCTTATTCAGGAATTCTGGCCACTTCCAATTTGGGGCAAAGTTTTGATTATGAGGCTTGAATGAAAAATAATATCTCCAATTCCATAACTTTAATTTATATAGGGATATTTTAATAAATGGAACAGGAAAATAATCCATGAAATCAGCTCTTTTGTTATCTGTAAAAAGACTTCTCCAGAAAATCACCACCATTTGCTAAACACTTCTGCCAACAATGAATACATTTTAAAAGCCATTAAAAAAAACAACCCCACCCTCCAAACTTTGTTTCTTTAAACAGATCTTGACAGTCCTTTCCACCTCTTCATTAGAGTCAAAAAGATGCCTGCAAAGGTATTCCTTCAATTTTGGGGAAATGTGGAAGTACCATGGTGCCAGGTCTGGACTGTATCCATGGAATTCATTTTGCAAATCCCTTCTAATATTGAAGATCATCAATATTGTGACCCACACATTCCTGTGAAATGCCAGGTTTGACAGCAAATTTCCCTTGGAGTGATCCACTGATTGTCATTAATCAGTTCATCAGCCTTTCATCAATCATGTGAAACCCATCAGTTATTGTCACTGGCCACCCACTTCATTCTTGATCACACAAATCAGGTCTTCCTAGTCCACCATCTTTACACTGTTTGGCCCAGCAATGCACAGCACTTGTATCAACACAGTCATCACCATAAACAACCCATGTTTGGTGGTGAATGTAGGAATTCTGGGATGGTAGTACCAGAATTCCACGCAGCTTTATTAGTATATAGCAGAGTAGAAGTGTTCGATTCAGGACTCTGTATCCCTTGCTCCCTGGAGCATAGCCAATCATGACCCCTTCTTCAGCTCTGGGATCTAGTTTGGATCTTTTCTCTTTTGGTATGTGGGCATACCAAAGGACGGCTAGCAGCCGACGGTGCTGGTGGTGAACGACAAATCCGATGTTCTAAAGATCAACACACCATAGGAACCTGGAATGTAAGATCTATGAGCCAGGGCAAATTGGATGTGGTTATTGGAGAGATGGCAAGATTAAATATAGACATTTTAGGTGTCAGTGAACTGAAATGGACTGGAATGGGCCACTTCACATCAGATGACCACCAGATCTACTACTGTGGACAAGAGGACCACAGAAGAAATGGAGTAGCCTTCATAATTAATAATAAAGTGGCTAAAGCAGTGCTTGGATACAATCCAAAAAACGATAGAATTATCTCAATTCGAATTCAGGGTAAGCCATTTAACATCACAGTGATCCAAATATACGCCCCAACCACAGATGCTGAAGAAGCAGAAGTAGATCAGTTCTATGAGGATCTGCAGCACCTACTGGATAATACACCAAAAAGAGATGTTATTTTCATTACAGGAGACTGGAATGCTAAGGTGGGTAGTCAGACGACACCTGGAATTACAGGCAAGCATGGTCTGGGAGAACAAAATGAAGCAGGACATAGGCTGATAGAATTTTGCCAAGACAACTCACTGTGCATAACAAACACTCTCTTCCAACAACCTAAAAGACGACTTTATACATGGACTTCACCAGATGGTCGACACCGAAATCAGATTGACTACATCCTTTGCAGCCAAAGGTGGTGGACATCTATACAGTCGGTAAAAACAAGACCTGGAGCTGACTGTAGTTCAGATCACAAACTTCTTATTGCACAATTTAGAATCAGACTAAAGAGAATAGGGAAGACCCACAGATCAGTTAGATATGAGCTCACTAATATTCCTAAGGAATATGCAGTGGAGGTGAAGAATAGATTTAAGGGACTAGATTTAGTAGATAGGGTCCCGGAAGAACTATGGACAGAAGTTCGCAAGATTGTTCAGGAGGCAGCAACAAAAAACGTCCCAAAGAAAAAGAAAACCAAGAAGGCAAGATGGCTGTCTGCTGAGACACTGGAAGTAACCCAAGAAAGAAGGAAAGCAAAAGGCAACAGTGATAGGGGGAGATATGCCCAATTAAATGCAAAATTCCAGAGGTTAGCCAGAAGAGATAAGGAATTATTTTTAAACAAGCAATGTGTGGAAGTGGAAGAAGACAATAGAATAGGAAGGACAAGAGACCTCTTCCAGAAAATTAGAAACATCGGAGGTAAATTCCAGGCAAAAATGGGTATGATCAAAAACAAAGATGGTAAGGACCTAACAGAAGCAGAAGAGATCAAGAAAAGGTGGCAAGAATATACGGAAGATCTGTATAGGAAGGATAATAAGATTGGAGATAGCTTTGACGGTGTGGTCAGTGAGTTAGAACCAGACATCCTGAAGAGTGAGGTTGAATGGGCCTTAAGAAGCATTGCTAATAACAAGGCAGCAGGAGATAATGGTATCCCAGCTGAACTGTTTAAAATCTTGCAAGATAATGCTGTCAAGGTGATGCATGCCATGTGCCAGCAAATTTGGAAAACACAAGAATGGCCATCAGATTGGAAAAAATCAACTTATATCCCCATACCAAAAAAGGGAAGCACTAAAGAATGTTCAAACTATCGAACAGTGGCACTTATTTCACATGCCAGTAAGGTAATGCTCAAGATCTTGCAAGGTAGACTCCAGCAATTCATGGAGCGAGAATTGCCAGATGTACAAGCTGGGTTTAGAAAAGGCAGAGGAACTAGAGACCAAATTGCCAATATCCGCTGGATAATGGAGAAAGCCAGGGAGTTTCAGAAAAACATCTATTTCTGTTTTATTGACTATTCTAAAGCCTTTGACTGTGTGGATCGTAACAATTTGTGGCAAGTTCTTGGTGGTATGGGGATACCAAGTCATCTTGTCTGCCTCCTGAGGAATCTGTATAACGACCAAGTAGCAACGGTAAGAACAGAGCACGGAACAACGGACTGGTTTAAGATTGGGAAAGGAGTACGGCAGGGTTGTATACTCTCACCCTACCTATTCAACCTGTACGCAGAACACATCATGCGACGTGCTGGGCTTGAGGAATCCAAGGCTGGAGTTAAAATCGCTGGAAGAAACATTAACAATCTTAGATATGCAGATGATACCACTTTGATGGCTGAAAGCGAGGAGGAGTTGAGGAGCCTTATGACGAAGGTGAAAGAAGAAAGTGCAAAAGCTGGGTTGCAGTTAAACCTCAAAAAACCAAGATTATGGCAACCAGCTTGATTGATAACTGGCAAATAGAGGGAGAAAAAGTGGAGGCAGTGACAGACTTTGTATTTCTAGGCGCAAAGATTACTGCAGATGCTGACTGCAGCCAGGAAATCAGAAGACGTCTACTTCTTGGGAGGAGAGCAATGGCAAATCTTGATAAAATAGTTAAGAGCAGAGACATCACACTGACAACAAAGGTCCACATAGTTAAAGCAATGGTATTCCCCATAGTCACCTATGGCTGTGAGAGCTGGACCATAAGGAAGGCTGAGCGAAGGAAGATAGATGCTTTTGAACTGTGGTGTTGGAGGAAAATTCTGAGAGTGCCTTGGACTGCAAGAAGATCGAACCAGTCCATACTCCAGGAAAGAAAGCCAGACTGCTCACTTGAAGGAATGATCTTAAAGGCAAAACTGAAGTACTTTGGCCACATAATGAGAAGACAGGATACCCTGGAGAAGAAGCTGATGCTAGAGAAAGTGGAAGGCCAAAGGAAGAGGGGCCGACCAAGGGCAAGATGGATGGATGATATTCTGGAGGTGACAGACTCAACCATGGGGGAGCTGGGGATGGTGACGGCCGACAGAAAGCTCTGGCGTGGGCTGGTCCATGAAGTCACGAAGAGTCGGAAGCAATTGAACGAATAAACAACGATGTGGGCATAAGCCTTTGATCCAAACACTCTTAAATGTTTGACGCTTAGTTTGCGCCCATGCCATAGCTCAAAAGGTGTTACCTTATTGGCTCTGGTTGGCAGTCTGTTTTGCAAATAGGTAGCTGTCATCACAGCATCTGCCCAGTATTTCTCAGGTATATCTGCCTCTAACAGCATACACCTTACCACATCCATCAATGTTCTGTTATTTGTCTCAGCAACTCCATTACTCTCTGGCGTGTAATGAATGGTCAGCATGTGTTCTATGCCTAATTGTGTCAGGTATGTTTGCATGGTGTTAGATAGGAACTCACGTCCCTGATCACTCTGGAGGGCCTGAGGGGTCCTGTTGAACTTGTTCCTCACCATGGCTACATACACCTTCAACATGTCAGGTGCCTGGGATTTCTCCTTCAGAAGGTATGTAACACAGTATCTGGAAAAATCATCTACAAAACACACTATGTATTTACTTCCACCAGCTGATGCTTTAAGAGGTCCACACAAATCAGTGTGGATAAACTCAAGTGGCTTGGTTGCCCGTCTTTCCCTTTGCTTGGGTATGGCTGGTCTGGTGGTTTTGCCTTTGATGCATACTACACACCTTGGCTGGCACCTTTCCCGATTGCTTAGTTCAAAGTCTCTTACCATATTTTCGTTCTTCATCTTGTAAATTGCATAAAAGTCCCTGTGTGCAAAACGCCTGTGCCACATGGTGGCACTGTTGTCCTCTCTTTACTGCTGCTGCTGCTGGCAGGTGAGGCTGACATCTGGTGGTGATTGCTTGCAGTTCACCTGGTAGACTCCATCCTTCTTAAAGCCTGTAACAAAAACTTCTCTTCTATGTGTTACTTCACATGTGCCATTTGCTTTAAATATTACATTGTATCCTTTGCTAGTCAGTGCTGGGACACTCATTAAGTTAGTAGAGGCAGATAATATGCTTCTGTTATAGTGAGGTCTTTGTATCTACCTCTATTAAAACACCTTATGGGTATTTTGCCCTTTCCCTGAATTGAGATGGAATTTCCATCAGCAAGAAAAATATTTCCTTGTGGTTCTTCAATTAATTCACTGAAATATTCTCTGTTCTTGCAAAGATTTCTGCTTGCTCCTGAATCCAGGATCCATCGTTCTTTGCTTTCATTAAAATTAGCCTCAAGAGCACTTTCTGCCCTAAAAACTGTATGCAGACATAAATTTTTCTTGGAATGCTCTGTAGCTTGAATCATGTCAACTGGATTTCCATCTTCTCAGTGGAAACGTTTCGCTCCTTATCCAAGGAGCTTCTTCAGTCTGAGCAAAGTTGGTAAGGGAATCCTAAATATTGGATTTATTTACCATGGGTCTTTTGTTATGTTGAGTAGGCTGCTCACCTCTCCCCCTTGCTGCCAGGCCTTGGAGATTATCAGGTAATGGTTTCTGATCACACCTCCCCTTTGCTGCAAGATACCCATTGTCTTCTGGTGGGCTACTTTTCAAATGTAAATTTTCCTGCCTTCGGGCCTCTGCTCGAATCTTCCCAAACAACTGAGAAAGATTTGTCCCATTTAGATTTTGGCTTGCTACAAAATGGAAAAATTTATCAGGCAGGGAACTTAGTAAAACAGACATTTTTGTCCTTTCACTCATAACGTTCTGCAATGAATTTAGTCTGTCAAATATTGACTGCATTATTAATAAATGCTTACTAATAATCCCATGTTCTGGAAGTCTGGATTCCATTAATTCTCTTAATAAATAAACAACTTTTTGTTCATCTTCCTCTGAATATAAAAGTTGTAGATTCTGAAGCATTTCTTTAGCAGTGGCAAGACCTTTTATTTCTGCCAGCCTGTGGTCAGGCAATGAACTAGAGATCAAAATCATGGCTAGGTTATTTTTCTGATCCCATGACTTCTTGACTTCAGCAGAATCTTCTGACTTAGGTGGGTGTCCTGACTTCGAGTGAAGGAATAACACGCTGAGGCTTGGAGTTGAAGCTCGAATGTTTATTGTCCTACTCTCCTTAACAGAATCCAGCTAAACTAAAATAAACTGGTAATGCTCAGAGAAAGAGTGCAAGGAATCAGGGCGGGGCCTTCTTTAGCCTCTTGGGAGGGAAGCATAGGGATTCAGTACTACGCATGCGTTTCTCCCCCTGGAGGGAGCCCCCTCCTTCTCCGCCAGTTATCTCCCTGACACCACCTTCCCCTCCAAAACCACATTCCATCGAGTCCCCCTCCCCTCCATTGTCCTTGTCTCCGTCCACTTTCTCATGGGAGTCCATCTCCTCCTCCGAATTCTCATGGGAACTGGGGAGTGGGGGCAGCTCTTCCAAGGAAGGATCTTCAAAGGAAGAAGAGCTGCTGTCGTCCAGATCTGATAACATCTCCTGCGCAGATGGCTCTTCCTGCAAAACAGCTAGAGGGTTAGAGAAGTTTTCCCCACTCCCTCTTGGGAAATGTATGCCAGAGGTGGAGGGCTGCAGCTCAGCCTCCTCCCTTCGCTCAGGCCCCTGGGCCTGTTGCGGGGGTGAAAGTTGCCAACTTACTAACTCCTCTGCTTGGTGGTTTTCTCCTTGTTCGGTCGAGGAATCAACTTCTGGGAGCTGGTGAGGCCTTGGCTTGTGAGGGAAAAGCTGATGGAATTTGTGCACCAGCAAAGGTGCATGTACGTCTTTGGCATTTTCCCAGGGCCATTCCATCTGAGAATACCCCTTCCAGTGTATCAAATATTGGATGCCCCTGTCCCTCCGCCTTGAATCTAAAATGTCTTCAACTTCATACTCCTCTTCCCCGTCTACAAGAAATGGAGGTGGGGGGGGTAAATCTGTGAACACAAGGCACTTGGGGGGGGATTCCTTGACCAACAATGATCTGTGGAACACTGGATGGATTTTCATTGAGTCTGGAAGCTGCAAACGATAAGCCACTGGGTTTATCTGCTGTAACACTGTGAAAGGGCCTACGAACTTAGAGTCCAATTTTTTAGAAGGCCTGCTAGAGGTTAAAAACTTGGTAGAGAGCCAGACCTTGTCTCCCACATTAATCGGCGGCCCTACTTGTCTGTGTGCATCTGCAGTTCTCTTATAAGCAGCTTTGGTGGTATCTAGCTGCTCCTTTAACAGCTCATGAGCAGCTTGTCGCTCTTTAACGAAGTCTGCAGCTGCAGGAACTGCTTCCTGTTGCAAGGAAGTGGGCAATACCCGTGGATTAAACCCATAGAGTGCTTGGAAAGGGGACATTTTGGTTGAGGAATGCACTGAATTGTTATAGGCAAATTCTGCCATGGGGAGCAGGTCTGGCCAATTGTCCTGGCGATAGTTGATGTAACATCTGAGATATTGTTGCAATATCTGGTTAATTTTTTCAGCTTCCCCGTTTGTAGAATGATGATGCGATAAGGATAAGTGTATTTGGACCCCCAATGACTGAAAAAGTGCCCCCCAGAACCTGGAAGTAAATTGACAGCCGCCGTCACTAATTATATGATTAATCATGCCTCTATGCCGAAAGACATGGTCCAAAAACAACTGTGCTGTTGCTTGTGCAGAGGGAAGGCCTTTGCAGGGAATAAAATGTCCCATTTTTGTAAAACAGTCTACAACCACTAATATGGAAGTAAAACCTTGGGCCGCTGGCAAGTCAGTGATGAAATCCATGGAGACGGTGTCCCAGGGCTGGGGGGGCGTGGGCAGGGGCTGTAAAAGTCCTGCTGGTTTTCCTGTGATGGGTTTGGTGTGTCTACAGGTGTGACAAGAGGCCACGTAAGTCTTTATGTGTGCAGCCATCTTAGGCCACCAGTAGTCTCTAAGAGCTCTATGCAGGGTTTTGAAAACTCCTCCATGTCTGGTCGTTTGGCTGTCGTGACATAGCTTTAGCACCTCTTCCCTCTGGGGGATGGGAACGTAAAGCCGTCCGCTATGCCAAAGAATCCCTGCATCTACCGTGAATGGGGAAAGTGTTCCTTGCTGGGCCCCCTGGAGGTCATCCAGCCTAGCCCTTGCGTACGGGTCCTGCTGCTGCTGAGCTTTGATTCTTGCAAAGAGATCCTCCACCTGCCTGCTGGCTGCTAAGATCTTTGTCTGGTTTCCTTCAGGAGGACTCTCAAAATTGTGAGGTTGTAAAATTGTAGCCTGAGCAGTTTGGTGGGAGGCTGGAATGTCCTGAGGCTGTTGAGATAATGCATCAGCCAGACGATTCTGCTTGCCAGGCAAGTAAGAGATTATGAAATTGAAATGGGAGAAAAACTGGCTCCATCTGACTTGGCATGGAGTGAGTGACCTAGTGTTTTGTAAAAGTTCTAAATTCTTATGATCTGTGCAAACTTTTACTGGAAAGGTTGCCCCCTCTAGCCAGTGTCTCCACTCTTGGAAAGCTTCTTTAATTGCAAGCAATTCCTTGTTAAACACATCATAGTTTCTCTCTGCTGGTGATAGCGTGCGAGAGAAAAAGGCGCAAGGAAGCATCCCCTCCCCTTTTGGGTTCTCAGCCTCTAGAAGTACAGCTGCTATTGCAACATTAGATGCGTCTGTGTGGACAATGAATTGTCACTCTGGGTTGGGGTGTCTTAGAAGAGGTTGGGATACAAAAAGTTGTTTAAACTCTTGGAAAGCAGCTTGCCCCAGAAGAACTTTGTCCCTTTCTTTAAGAGTTGAGAAAGGGGGCGTGCCTTTTCCGCATATTTGAATATGAATTTGTGATAGAAATTTGAAAATCCGAGAAATTTTTGTACCTCCTTGACATTACGGGGAGGGTTCCAAGAGAGAATTGCCTGGACCTTTGAGGGATCCATGGCTATGCCTTCTGTGGAAATTCTGTAGCCCAGATAGTCCAATTGAGTTAAATCAAAGGCACACTTCTCTAGCTTGGCAAAAAGCCTGTTCTCTCTTAGTCTTTGTAAAACATGGCGGACATGGGTTATATGAGAAGTTTGATCCTCAGAAAGTATTAGGATGTCATCGTGGATAATGACTACATACTTATCTAGTAAATCTGAAAAAATGTGATTCATAAATCTGGAAAATACAGCCCCACAATTACTTAGTCCAAAAGGCATGACCAAATATTCAAACTTACCATATCTGGTATCGAAGGTTGTGAGGTATTCATGCCCTTCCTTCATTCGGATCAGATTGTAGGCATTTCTGAGATCCAACTTCTAGATCCTACCTCTAGACTCAGGTGTGCCATTTGGTCTTCCAGGACCTCGATGCATTGAGTTGGGGTTACCCTTTTCTTGGTGGGTTTCCCCACTTTCTCTTCTAGTCCTTCGCCAACGGCGATGGACCATCCCGCCAGTTTGGGTTTGGTTGCACTGAGAAGGGCAGGGTTTTTGGTTACCTCCTTCTTCTGGGGTCTCTTTGCCTCCCGCCTGTCGGTGTTTTCAGTGGTGATTGCCTCCACTCGTTGGGGTCTCTCCAACACCTGAGCACCTGACGAGCTGGGTCTGGCTACTTCGAGATTCTCCGTTGCCTCTACCGATTCCATTCTGTTCCACGGGATGAGATTTTCTGGTGGTGTGATCGCTTTCAACTGGGGAGCTCACCGATTTTCCGGGATATTCCTCAGGATACGTGATCAATGGTGATTCACGTCTTTATGTAAGGACTGCTCCCAACGATGTCCGAAAATCCCCTTCTCTAAAGCAAACCACAGCGCGGGCTTCTTAGCAGTAAAGGGATTTATTGAGGTACATAGAAACAGGAACAAAGACGTGAATGAACTGGTATGGCATTGTATATTACATTTAAGCATTCCCCCCCCCCCCCATTGTCCTTTTGAAATTGAAATGTGTAGTTCTTGGCTCCGGAGTACTCAGACAGTCCTTCCCAGGCTGATGCGTTCCGTTTCGCGCCTCGTTACTGTATCTCTGGCTTCCGCGCTAGTCTGTCAGTTGCGTGTCTCTTTCATCAGGTCTTCCTGCACGCATCTGAATGGCAGAGGTCTGCCA
Organism: Charina bottae; assembly: GCA_023362775.1. Lineage (NCBI taxonomy): Eukaryota > Metazoa > Chordata > Lepidosauria > Squamata > Charinaidae > Charina > Charina bottae. The sequence continues at coordinate 13,584,122 of JALMGJ010000001.1, forward strand.
GACTCTGACAGGGTAGGAAAGGAAAATAAGCAGGGGAGTCCGGAAATCAGGGGCCATGTTAACTGCACTCTGGACTGAACACTTTTCTATCACTGAGGCTAAAATGGAAGAAAGTGTTGAAATCTGGAAAGGGATTTCTTAAGCCACCTTCATTTCCAGTAGTTTATACATGGGAGACAAGCAGCTGAAGGCTGCAGTGTGGAAAAACAATGTGTTAGCAGTTGGACCAGTTCTTCTCTCTCTCTCTCTCTCTCTCTCTCACACACACACACACACACACACACTCAAGCACACACTATAGACAGCCAGTTTGGTGTAGTGGTTAAGGCATCAGGCTAGAAACCAGGAGACTGTGAGTTCTAGTCCCACCTTGGCCACAAAGCTAGTTGGGTGACCTTGGGCCAGTCCCTCTTTCTCAGCCCTAGGAAGAAGGCAATGGCAAACCAGTTCTGAAAAAATACAATACAATATTTTTTAAAAATACAATTTTAGTTCGACCATATTATAACAAGATTTTATAACTAGATTTTAAAGGCTGAGTGACTGGAAAAATGGAACTAAAGATAAACCATATTTGTTATTTTTGACCTAGTACTAAGACACTACTATTATGCACTTTTAAAACACAAATAAGCTGAATAGATCAATCCTTCTTTGAAAAACCTGGGAAGATCACAGATAGGGCAATTCCACTGATGGCACAGACTCATGTTTAATGTCCATGAGGCCAGGAGTTGAACCACTGTGGGATGGAGCATCACTGACAAAAGAAAAAGTGTCCCTCAATTATAAAAGAAATGGTCCAGAATTTAGGATCAACATCTGATATATTGGCTGAGATTAACAGCTATTTCAGTCTCCAGACCTTAAAGTAGTCCTGCCCAGCTTTCGTGGCTCACATCACAACTGACAAAGAAAAGGAAGGCTGTCCTACTATCTCATTTGGGACAGGAGGAGATCCTAAATGTTCCTACTGCCTATCTTAGTGGTGGAAGAATATTATTGTACTCTTGTAGCAGGCCTTCCTAAAAAGCTTAAACTCAGTGACAAAGATTGATGTTTTCTACCTGCGCTGGCATTAATTTTTATATCTTGACTACAGACAAAAGGAAAGCAAAAAGGAAGGAAATGAACTCTTAGTAAGCTCTGCATCATTTTGAGATACTTGTTTCCGTGCAATTTCCTGTCAAGCCGGGCAGACTGCTAACACAACAGATTGTTTTCATTCAACAACATTACATGTATCTGACATTATTGATGTTTGTCTTCATTAGCTATTTAATTTGTCTAATGCTTTTCAATGAGCAGAATAAAAATTAATCTGAGTGAAAGTTGATAGGTCTTATCTATCAGCTTCTTGAGCACAACTCAGAGAGTAACTATGTTTATTTACCCCCTGTGCTGGCTCTGTTAGTATCTGGTGGAACTTGCTGAAAGCACAAACTGAACTCAGCTGGTTTTGACAAGGGCACTGTTACTCACCCCTCCTTCCATGGAGGAAGATACAAGTGGAATGAAGTCTCACATATTATCAGCCTGACCAATATGGCAACGGATCAACAGCCACAATTTACATAGTCAGGCATCAGTTGCAGGTGTCTTTCTCTGACACAAAAATATTCTAGTAGCAGAATAAGGGAGTTATTAGTCACAGGCTCATGGGCTGAAAATTATGCCTTTTCCGTCATTTGTTTAAGCTAAATTGTCTTTTTTCCAATCGAAGAGAATTGTCTTTTTCCCCTCCTTGCAGCTTTGACAAAAGAGGACAAGACAGTTAAGTCATATTTCAAAGAACCACAGAGTTGAAGGTACTTCAGAAGTCATCTAGTCCAGCCCACTTCTTAGTGCACAATTTGCTAATGCATTTCAGACAAATGGCTACTCAGCCTATCTGAAGACTCCATGAGGCCACTGCTTGCGCTGGTTAAAAGCTTTTACTGCCAGGATGTTCTTCTTCATCTCTAATCTGAATCTATTTCCTTCTAGTTGTTACCCATTGGCTCCCTGCTTCTTTTGTTCCCAACTGTGAGGTTCATGATCTTTATGATCTAAATCCAGTAACTTACAACACAAGCCACGAGGGATATGTGTAGCTCTTCATTAGATCAGTATCATGCTCCATTAAAGCCACGAATGGGTTCTACTTCCTCCCACTCCCTCCTTTAAGCATTCCTCCCTCTCTTTCTGTCTCGCCCCTTCCTCTCAGCTTCTTTGATGGCTTTCCTCCGGCCTTGTGTTTTCCAGCACTGACAGTTCTTTTGTCACTGGCTTCTCGTGTTTCCTGCATCGGATGGGTACGTTGCTGTTTGTTTTCTTGGGGCTTGTGTTTCCCTCCAGTCTTCTGTCCCTCTTCTGTCTCTCCTCCTTCCTTCATTCTCAACCCTGTGTAAGGTTGGAGCACCCAGTTGCAATTAGCCATTGCTTCTGTGTTTTCCATCCTTACACCAACAGAGAACAACTCACGCTCTCTTTAGACCAGTGTTTCTCAACCTTGGCCACTTTAAGACATGTGGACTTGGCCACTTTAAGACGTGTGGACTTCAACTCCCAGAATTCCCCAGCCAGCATGGCCAAGGTTGAGAAACACTGCTTTAGACATAGGAAGGCCGTCTAACCATCTATCTCCTTCTTCTGCAGGCTTAACATACCCAGTTCCTTTAATCCTTCCTCCAGAGTAGAGTAAGATAAGTGCTTCTTGTGGACTTGACTCTATAAGGTTCCTGTTAATACATTCCAAAACAGCATATGTGTTTCTATATAAGCTGCTGAGAGGAATTTTAATGGGGTCGGCATAGAAATATGACAGACAGACAGACAGACAGACAAATTTATATTTGATTTGTGATTTAACACCCAGATCTTTTCATGTGTACTGCAAAGCCAGTCTCCCTCATCCTATACTTGTGCTTTTTTTCCCCTTTCCAGAGGCAGCACTTTGTGTCTCACTGTTGAATTTCATTGTTTCAACCCACTTTTCTAGCTGGTCTAGATCTTTTTAAGTGTCCTCTTTCCCTTCTAAAGTGTTAGCCAGTCCATCTTGGTTTTGTGTCATTTGCAAATCTGATAATGATCCCATCAATGAATAAAAATATTGAATAGCACAGGGCCCAGGACAATGGCCTATGACACTCTACTCAATACTACTGCCCAATGTGATGTGGAGACATTTCCTGCATGGGTGCAGTCATTCAGCCAATTATGAACCCCCCTAACAGTTGTATCAGAGACCCAGTTTGGTGTAGTGGTAAAAGCATCAGGCTAGAAACCAGGAGACTGCAAAGCCAGTTGGGTGACCATGGGCCAGTCACTCTGTCTCAGCCTTAGGAAGCAGGCAATGGCAAACCACTTCTGACAAACCTCGCCAAGAAAACTGCAGGGACTTGTCCAGGCAGTTGCCAGGAGTCAACACTGACTCAAAGGGACCAACTCTCCCCCCCCAAAGTTCTATCCTCTCTCCCCTATTTTTGCATTGTATCGATGAAGGGATTATGAAACACTTTGTTGAATGGTTTGCTGGAAAAAAAATAAGAACATCATCAGCACTTTGAACTAGGTACCCAGAAACCTACTGATACTGAATGCAGTGCCTGTCTCAGGACCCTCACAAGTGCTCACAAACATCCAGAAAACAAGATACTCACAGAGTCAGAATAGGTAGGTTCATTGCAAAAAGCAAAGGGTTAGGTTACAACATCTTGGAAACTGGATATGTGTACTTTGGCCTTCTACAATCAGTGAGTGCATTAAGGTGGGGCTACCCTACTGCCTTAGATCTTCTTTCTAACAGTCCTGGTTTAATGAGGATGCTAATTGCTTACTTGATATCACAAAAATGTCCATTTGTTCTTTTTTCACATTATTTTGGAAACATTGATTTCTCAGGATCAGAGAATTCCATCAGTCTGAAATATAGGTGCTGTTCTGCTAAAACAGCTCTTACTCATCAGCAAACAGGCACTTGAATTTTGAACCAATTATCTTTGTCTTCTGTCCACATACTGAGGACAACTTTTTATTTGCTGTTTGAGCCTGACAATAAGAAGGCAACAAATAGCCATAATTTGCTCCCTCCTACAGTGAAAATCACATATTTGCATATGCAAAAAGTGTCCTGAAGAGGCAGCAGGGTGACAAATAGATTCTGAGGATCCATGGGGAAAATACTGACTTGATTTGCAAGATGGGAAGCAATTAAGCCAAGTTTGATAAGCATTTTGGAAAAACAATGCACCAATTAAACCAGAAAATGCAAATTCGCTTTCCACTCTCTCTAGGAGTCGTCTTCTAATATTTCCAGTTCTCATTAGCATGCAGAAATGACTCTACTTCCTTTTTTCATTTTCCCAGTTGTGAAATCCACAGGGTTTAGTTTCTTATTCACAAAGGTGAATGGAATGGATGTATTACCCTTACAGCCTCAGAAGATAAACACATAAGGCTGAGTGCCTACTCATTCATTCCAAGTTTTCTGGGATTTGGGCATGTAAGGAGTTAACTCTGACTAGGAATCTAAACCCTGCTGATCTTCTCCAGTGGAGAAAAAATGCAAATAGAACAATAAAAGCTGCTTTTACAAGGTAATCAGATGGTAATTGATGGTGCTTTTAAATGCAGAATGATGGGCAATTAACATCTTGGAATATCCTACCACTGCATATCTGATTCTAACATTGTATATCTGATTTTGCACTTAATTGTCCATAAAGACAAGTCAGAAAATAAAATTTCCACAACAAATAATACATTAGGAAGCTTTGCACCTCCCATATATCATGGCATACTATATGGAAAAGCAGCTGGAGATGTGATGTTTGTATCTGTTTTTACAATTCTGTGCTAATTGTATGCAAAGGAAGAATTCAAGTGTGAACTATACCATCACCTGGAGCTTGTGAATCTCTCATAGGGAAGATATCTTTAGTTCTGCTTTTCTCATCTTTCCACTTTTGCAAAGTATGAGTTACATTAGTCAACGGTTGCTAATAATGTGGTTATGATGTGAATAGGGGAGAAGGAATCTTAATAATGATGTTGGAATTCTGAATAGTGTCAGGAAAGCCAACAGAAGCCATAGGAGATTCTGAAAACATGATCTAACATATAGCTGGACCCTGCAACCTCTTATCACAATACACCAACAAAAATATCCAGATAGTTATCAATTAGATTGGATCTGAAAAGTTTCATTTTGAATGTGTTATCCTATTGATTTAGTAATTGTTCAAAATCTTTTAGAGAGCTTTTTCCCTCCAGAATTTTCAAAATTCTGATTTTTGCCAATGCATGTCATAGGCATCTACACATGTATTGTAACTTCTGCATTCACTAACTCTGGAAATGTATATTCAATGATAGACTCTCCTTATGTCCCTAAGCAATTAGTCTCACTATTTATATTAGAAGCTTTCAATCATAATGATTAGCAGGTGCTCATAGATGCTATATGGCAACTATTTAATTTAGGTTATTTATTTCAGTTTTACTGTATAAGATAATGGCTAGGATTGGAGGAATAACATTCTACAGTCTGGATCTGTTAAGAGAATTGAGGAGAATGAGTAATATCTAATTCACTGTCTTTATAATTTTTTTCATCTGAAAGATATGGCACCGAGATACTTCAGCTGCCATTAATTTAGTATGCTTTGTTTATAAATATTTATCTTTAATCCATGCTACATTGACATACTTGGGAGAAAAGGAACAGAGTGCTTTAGAGGCATTTCCTTAGGTATTATATTGTACCTCATACAAACTTCAAATCTCTTGGTTTTAATTTAGCTAGTATGTGATTAGCAACACACCAGAAACTAAAGGAAAAGACAGGGTTTGGAATGTTGAGTAGCCTGCAAATTAGCATCTGCCTATATTTCAGTTCAAGAAACTATTTAGCAATATGTTTAGAAAATAGACCACAACAGCAAAATGGATATTTCCAAAATGGATAGATCCCAAAGGAGTTTTAAACATGCAGGCTTGACTGAAGAAGCCTATGACGTACTCTTTTGATGGCACTAGATGTTCACTGAAGGGGCAACTGGACCTGAAATGCTCAGAATGAAATAATCTCTCAACTGCAATACTCTCTTGAGTGAAAATCTCACAGCTTTTGGTTTACTGAGATGAAAGAAAATAGAAAAAAACCATTCAGGAAATACTCTACCTCATACTATGGAATGTTGTGAAAATTAGAAGTCAAGTCATACTATAATTAACTTTAAAATGTTAATTTAAAATATAACACTGTCCTTGGCTTCCCTAAAATCTCAGAGCCACTCCCAAGACAACTGAATGCCACATACTTTTCTTATAAACACACACACACACACACACACAAGGCAGATTCTTTCATTCATGTCCCTAGAAGTAATTTGGACCTTGAGGAATGCTGAGTTCAGATCTTTTCTTTGCTGTGCAATCAGTAGGTTCTTGGCAGGTTTTTCTTGTTGTTGAGGTATCTGCCTTTCTCCCTTTGCCCCATTATCTACAAAGTAGAAATTACTGAATTCACAATTTTTTTCAAATAAGGGGTAGACATGAACACATATGCTCCTGTTTGCTCAGCCTGTTTGCTCAGCCTCGTGCCCATTACCAGCCAGCCTCAAGTTTCTCACTTTTTAAAATAATTTTTCTTTTTACAAAATAATATAAATATTTATCTACATATACTCAGTATGTCGTTCCAAGATAATATTTGTTCAACCTAGGTTAATTGAAGTTTATTTTATTTATGCCTTTTACTCCAATTGTTCCATTGTCGCCTTTGTCTTCGTTTTCCCTTTCTCACTCAAATTGTGGGAGGCTGCAGCTAGGACAATGTGGAATTGACATGAATAATTTCTCAGCTATTTTGTTTATCTTGAAATTCCTTTGCTTCAGCTGTACTTTGGGAAGGTGAATCAAATTCTTTGGGGTGAAAGAGAATCTGAGTGGCTGCCATTTTACATTTCTGAACAGCCTTCTCAATTTGGGGGGAATTCAAAATTGCAGCCATTATAATCAGTAGAACTCGAATATTTACAGAACAACACACAGAGATATCTTTTAAATTATATTAATTTTATATATATTATCTCTTAAAATATGAAACTAAAATGCCATCTCATTTTAAAACCTGAACATATCAGGGAATATATTTTTATAGCTAGATTTCTTTTCCTTTTCTTTTTTATAAGTGTGTCTTGCAAAACAAACAATAAATACAAAAGGTGCTTTATTTGAAAAAAGTCTAAATTTTGACCCATGTTGGAATGTTGTTGTTAGAAGGGGGAATTGGAAACTGACAGTGCAATACAAGAACCAGCAAAATTATTTGAGGAGAAAAAAAGTTTGCACCAAAAGTTGCTTTATTATGCTGTGCAGAGATTTGGTTCAGAGACAGTTCGATGGAACCTCCAAATGGAATCGATTTTCCAAATTGGATCAACAATTTAGAATGAATTATTCAATCAGATGCTTTTGAACTGATTCAACAATTCAGAAAGGCAGAAGTTTTTCTTTTCAAAAATCAAATTGACCTGACAAATTGGATTGTAGGCAATCTGCACACTCTTGGATTATTGAGCTCATTTCACAAATGTTTTATTGAACCACTGTTTCTCCCAGCCCTTGATGTAACCAATTTTCTAAGTCACAGAAATTAGGGAAAATGTTGCTATTATTCAGGTGCTCATAGCTTTCTGGCTGAATGTGGCAGACAGCAATGGTTCTAAGCCTTGTCTTGCTTCCAGTGCCATCATGGAAGAATTATGTGACATGACTGCATTTCAAAACAGCATCTATATGCCACTTCAGCTAATCAATAGTCATCCCTTCCTATTTCTCCATCCCCTGTTCAGCATACATCCTCTTTCCTTTGCCTTTTCCTTAGGTTTCCTCATCCTCCATTTCCCACCCCAAATAATACACAAAAATTGAATGATTTAGAAGTTTTCCAGGATGCGCTTCCGGGAACTCTGAGATAAAAAGAGAAAGAGGTCTGTGGATCTGAATAGTAGTAGGCTACGTATCATCTGATATACTGTGCAGTATATTTGTATGTCTCTATCAGCATCAGTGAATTTTTTAAAAGTCTTTTGACATCATGTTAGTTCCTGATTTCAGGCATTGTCTGAGTGATTTCCAGAAGCAGAATAATTATTGTGAAAGATAATTTGAATATCAGAATCACAAAGGAGTTATAAAGATATTTTAAAAAAAGACACAGAGTTTAATGGCTGTTGTGGGTCTTCCGGGCTGTGTGGCCGTGTTCTGGAAGTTGTGGTTCCTAACGTTTCGCCAGCATCTGTGGCCAGCATCTTCAGAGGGCAGGAGCACAGATAGAAGCAAAATCTCTGTGCCCACGTAGAGTGGCAATGTTCACACCAGGATAAAAGAACATGAAAGACACTGCAGACTACAGCAACCGGAAAAATCTTCAGTAGCTGAACATGCTCTCAAGCAAACGGGACACAAAATCCTATTTGAAAACACAGAAATACTGGACAACACCAAAAGCCACTACACCAGATTATACAGAGAAGCCATTGAAATTCACAAACACCAGCACAGTTACAATAAAAAAGAAGAAAGTTTAAAAATTAGCAAAACCTGGCTACCAGTCCTGAAAAACACAGCCTGCAAAAGGTCAACGAACTCAGTCCAACCACCAGGACATGGGAATACTTCTCACAATGAACATGCTAATCACGCTCATCAGCCACTCGTTAACATTTCAACACAACAAAAAACCCCACCTAATCTCCTATAATTTAGCTCTATAAATAGAACATTGCCACGCTACCTGGGCACAGAGATTTTGCTTCTATCTGTGCTCCTGCCCTCTGAAGATGCTGGCCACAGATGCTGGCGAAACGTTAGGAACCACAACTTCCAGAACACGGCCACACAGCCCAGAAGACCCACAACAGCCATTGAACTCTGGCCGTGAAAGCCTTCGACAATACACAGAGTTTAAATTCACTATTCACACAGCTCAAGGAATTTTAGAATCATGTATAATCCCAAGCCTGCAAAAAAGTGAATCAATTCATTCTTATTGTAATTCATCTTCAGAATTAAAATTCTTCAAGGTGAAAACTTTTCACATATGTGGCATACAGTGTGATATTTCTTTTAACAAATATTAAAATAATACGTGCAACTTTAAATCTTATTTGTGTTCTGCTCTAGTTTGGAAGGATATTGGGCAAATTCAAGGTTACTTCATGAATCACTTGTGTCAGCTGATAGAAGAGGAAGGCAACAGCATTTAAAAAAATTTAATAAACATCTCAGTTCTCTAAAGTTATATCCTGAAAATATTTATTTGGGGTGTTAACTTTGCCTTTTTATTGTAATTATTTTTTGAGTTTGATACTGATTTGGATCTAGAGATGCATTATTATGCTTTTTTGTTTGTTTGTTGGTATATACCACCCCGAATCCTTGGGGACTGGGGTGGGTCATAAGTACTATAAAATAAAAAGCTTTACTTTTTGAATTGCATACTGAACTTTGCTACAATTGGAGGTCCCATTAGGAAATATATGTACAAAAACTAGCATAGTAAATGCTTGATTAGGGAATCCAAGAAATAAAATCAATTTGTTCTGGAATATTTAAATTAATAACAGGAATCCACAGCTGACACTAGTTAACATAAACATATATTTACACTCTTAAAATTTCCATCTTCATATTATTACTTGCGGAATCACATATAGAACACTCTGATGCATACATCATTCAACATACTGAAACAATTGCACAATTCATATTCCACTGAGATCTGTTCTCCAATTTCCTGAAAGTTTCCTTCTATTGCAACATGGACTTTGGTTTTGTCTTCCTCATCAAAGGGGGAGAGAGGGAGGGAGGGAGTGGGAGATGTTATTTTGGAGATTTTTTTTTAATTGCAAAGTGCTGGAGGGTGCAGGTATGGGTTGTGTTTTTTGTTTCCCATGCCACTATCACTCTTCAGCATTCATGGTTGACCACTTTTATTGACCAGGAAAAAAAGAATAAAACTGCACATATGAGGAGTTTCTTCATGTTGCCTTCTCCTTAATTTTAACTGAGCTGAGCTAAGAGACAGTAAGCTTATCTAAGGGGCTAAAAAAAATCTCCTGATAATGCAACAGATTGCAAGGGGTGTGTTCCGCCCATTGCAGATGATTCTGTGACTGCATCGCCACAGACTCATGCAGAGATATAAATACATATCATGATATTCCCTTTCCATGAAAACATGCAAAGTGCACACAAAATATTAAGAAGTAGTAAGCAAAAAAAAAAAAAAAAAGGCAGGAGAGTATCTCATCAAACACAACTATCTTGGCCTTCCCTTTGTTCTCAGTGTAATCACTCTTCCTTTATATATATTTATATAGAACTTGGGGAACTTAAGAACTGTGGAGCCGGGGCCTGTGGAGGCCGGTGGAGGCCTGTGGAGGCCTATAGAGACCATTGGAGGCAGGCTGGCACTGGAACCGGCGGTGGACTTGAAATCTGGCCCTGGAATTGGGGTGCCCCAAAAAAAGACGGACTCATTTTATTTTATTGTTATCTGGACTCCACTATTGAAACCAATATCGTTCAATAGTTGTTGCTTGCGAGTCATTTGAAGGACGACCACCCTTGTTGTCAGGGCGGCAGAAATCGCGGGGTCTCTTGTGTGAGTGTGGTTCCCCCCCGTGAGTGGGAGGCGCGGGGGGGGGCCTAGGATTGTATGTGTGTGAGAGAGTACCTATCCCTGAGTGAGAGACAGGGTAGGTAGGAGTGACTGTTTGCCCCCTTGTGGCTAGTGAGAGAGGCCACAGGGGGCATAGTGGTTGGATGATGAATGGAAGGGGCGGTTGGGGCTTACCAGCACCGAGAGTTTCGGTTGGTTGCGCTGGTGGCCTACGACTGCCCAGGACGATTGAGAGTGGAAGGATGGATGTATGGAAGAGACCCCTGCCTAGTTCCAGGTTTTCGAGGGATTCGGGAGTGGAGGCGACCGGATCAGGAAACTCTGGGGACTATAATGTGGGCAATCCGATCGAGGTGGTGACGGGCAGGAGATATTGTGACGGGAACCGGAGGACAGACCATCTTCGGGGAAGGCGCCCCCGGTGTTTGATACCGGTGGCGCGTTCCGGTCCTCTGAGTTCAACCCAAGGTTCTGGACAGCAGATCCTTGAGGGCCCTGGTTTCCGGCTGCTGCTACTTAATGCCAGGCCAGTAAACAACAAAGCCCCTCTCATAAGTGAATTAATCACAGAGAGAGGGGCTGACCTGGCGTGTATTACTGAGACCTGGCTGGGCCCAGAGGGAGGGGTAGCCCTCTCGGAGATGTGCCCGGCCGGATTTCAGGTGTGGCACCAGCCGAGAGACCGGGGTAGGGGAGGAGGGGTGGCAGTTATCATCAGAGAGTCTCTGGTGGCTTTCAGGGGTCTTGCTCCACAAGTCTCCGGATGTGAGACCCTGTTTTTCAAGTTGGGTGCCCGAGAACAGTTGGGAGTGTTGCTATTGTACCAGCCTCCCTGCTGCGTAGCAACCTCCCTGCCTGAGCTGCTGGAGGCCATCTCAGGGTTTGCGGTGGAGTTCCCCAAGCTTATGGTCTTGGGGGATTTTAACCTGCCGTCCCTGGGACGTGGCTCGGGAGTTCATGGCTATCATGGCAGCCATGGGCCTGTCCCAGATTATTCGGGACCCGACTCGAGACAGTGGACTCACTCCAGATTTGGTTTTCTTGTCAGAGCAATGGCAAAGTGACCTGAGGGGAAAGTAAGAACTATCCCTGTTGTCATGGTCAGATCACGTCCTGATATCCCTAAGATTCTCTTATGCCGCCCCACTCCGCAGGGAGGCAGGATCTATTCGATTGGTCCGCCCCCGGCGACTTATGGACCCATTGAGGTTTCAGAGGGAGCTGGGGGTAATACCCGAGGATCTGCTGCACGGTCCAGCGGAGGCATTGGCCGCAATCTGGAATAAGGAAGCGGCCGGTGCCTTGGACAGGATTGCGCCGATGCGACCTCTCCAGCCCCATTCGACCCGTCACTCCCCGTGGTTTACGGAGGAGTTGAGGGTCTTGAAGAGGGTGAAGAGATGTCTAGAGCGCCGCTGGAGAAAGACGAAGACGGAACTCGACCAAACACAATCTAGAGCCGCTATTAGGGCCTACCTTGTGGCGGTAAGAGCGGCAAAACGTGATTATTTCTCTGCTCTTATTGGGTCCGCAGAATGCCGTCCGGTGGCCCTGTTTAAGATTACTCGATCCCTCTTAGGTAGGGTGGTAGTGACCACCCACCTACAGGGCCGTGCGGAAGAATTTTCTGAGCATCTGCAGGATAAAATCGCTCGGATTCGGTCTAAGTTGGACTCCATGCGTGGAATGCAGTCTGGGGAGATGCCGGGAGAGCGGTCTTGCCCTGTTATCTGGGAACGATTCGATCCTGTTGGACCTAAGGAAGTGGACAGGATCCTTCGAATTGTTAATTCCACCACATGTCATTTAGATCCCTGCCCTTCCTGGCTGGTAAAATCGGCCAGGGAGGTGACATGTGGATGGGTCCAGGCTATGATTAACACATCCTTGTTGGAGGGGGTGGTTCCAACGGCCTTCAAGGAGGCATTGGTACACCCCCTCCTCAAGAAGCCGTCCCTGGACCCTACCATCCTGGACAATTTTCGTCCAGTCTCCCACCTTCCCTTTTTGGGAAAGGTGGTTGAGAAAGTGGTGGCGTTGCAACTTCAAAGGACCCTGGATGAAGCAGATTATCTAGACCCTTTTCAGTCAGGTTTCAGGCTGGGTCATGGGACAGAGACTGCATTGGTCGCGCTTATGGATGATCTCTGGCGGGAGCGGGATGGAGGTAGTGCATCCATCCTGGCTCTCTTAGATCTCTCAGCTGCTTTCGATACCATCGACCATGGTATCCTTTTGGGGCGGCTTAGGGAGTTGGGGGTGGGCGGCGTAGTTTTGCGCTGGTTCACCTCCTTCCTCCAGGGCCGCTCCCAGTCGGTGCTTATAGGAGAGGAGAGATCCGGCCCGCGACCGCTCCTATGTGGGGTGCCGCAGGGGTTGGTTCTCTTTCCTCTCCTATTTAACATCTACATGAAACCGCTGGGTGAGGTCATCCGACACCATGGGATGAGGTATCATCAGTATGCAGATGATACTCAATTGTATATCTCCATCCCTGGTGAGGTAAGTGATGCAGTGTCCACCCTGTCCCAGTGCCTGGGGGCTGTGAGGGCCTGGATGGGGAACAACAGGCTTCAATTGAACCCTGGTAAGACCGAGTGGCTGTGGATTGATGGCTTAGCATCTTCTGGGAAATTATCATCTTTGGTTCTCGATGGGGTAGCACTACCCCGTTCGGAACTGGTGCGTAATCTGGGGGTCCTTCTAGACTCACGACTCCTGCTCGAAGAGGAGGTGGCAGTCGTGGCTAGGAGGGCTTTTGCACAACTTCGGTTAGTGCGTCAGTTACGCCCATTCCTGGATCGCGACGCCCTCCGTACAGTCACTCATGCTCTCGTCATCTCCCATGTAGATTATTGCAATGCGCTCTACATGGGGCTACCCTTGAAGACTATCCAGAAGCTACAGCTGGTGCAGAATGCAGCCGCACGGGCAGTTTTAGGTGCGTCAAGATCCGCACATGTAACACCGCTGCTCCGCGAGCTGCATTGGGTGCCGGTTTGCTTCCGGGTACAATTCAAGGTGTTGGTTATCACCTTTAAAGCCCTACATGGCATGGGGCCAGAATACCTGAGGGACCGTCTTATCCCCATGTTATCGACCCGCCCCACCCGGTCATTCAGAGAGGGCCTGCTACGAACCCCATCAATTAAAGAGTGTCATCTGATGGGGTCTAGGAGGCGGGCCTTCTCTGTGACAGCACCCACACTATGGAACATCTTGCCCCCAGAGTTGAGACAGATCTCCTCCCTCCCGACCTTTAGGAAAGAGCTGAAGACCTGGTTCTGCCGCCTGGCATGGGAAGGAGGAAGGGATAGTTCCTCATGGGGGTGGCTAATCCCCTAATTTTATAACTGTCCTTCTTTTAATTATTCCATTACCATCTGGATTTTCAATTTAATTTATATTTATTGTATAATTGAGATTTTAAACCTTATTTTAACTTGTTTATTGTGAACCGCCCAGAGTTCCCCATGGGGGGAGATGGGCGGTTATAGAAATCAATTAAATAAATAAATAAATTAATATTTGTATTGCTATTTGATCTTAATTCATTCTCTCTGTATGACCAAACCACCTCAATATATTCATTTTGTACAGGTCACTCAGTCTGATATTCAATCCACATTCATTCATCACCCATTCACTCTTTAACTGATCTCTTCTTGTTTTAGCATATTTCTTAAGTAACCCATTACTATTGTGTTCAATTTGTTCTATGTTTCTTCTGACATACCCAACTCTCACTTCTATATAAAACCATGTTTACAAACATTTATTCCTCACAACAGACCATACACTACTGCCTTTCTAATAACATTTGCATGTCTTAAAATGTATCCATTTATATTCCCATATTTACTAAATATTCTGCCAAGGTCCACAAATTCATTTGCTTGCTCTAATTTTTTAGCACTTGTGCATAACTTGCAATTGTTTGTTCCATTTTCATTGTCAAACACACATTCCATTTTACCCTAGTTTCTGAGACATTAATTTTCAGATTCATACTCCTCATTGCATCATGAAATATATCTAACATTCCAATCATTTGAGTTCTTATGCAACCAGACAGCATCATCTGCATGCAACAATAGACATATATTTGCATCCCAACCAATATGCTTATAAGGTTGGGATATAAGCATTCATTAAACATTTATCCATAAATATATTAAACAACTAAGAAAATATCATATAGTATATCCCCTTGTCTTATTCATTGTTATGTGTTGAACATTTTGCTAAGCATTACATTTATTTTCACATAATCCTTTATTTCCATCCTATACTTTCCTTATTGCATTCAGCAACCAACCTCCACATCTGTGGAAAATGTTCTATAAATCAAGGATCTTCACTTGATCATACACTTTTTGTAAATCAGTAAGTTGCAATAAACTTTATTTCCCACAATCATATATTCTCTAATGACCTGTTAAAGAGCAGAAACTGGTTTACAATCTCCTGCCTGGCATAAAGCTGCAGGGTACTTCTCAATTTTTTCTCATTGTCATCTCTTGTTGCCTTTCAATCAGAATTCTGCCATTTTCCCAAGCACATTTAATCAAGTAATTTCCCTGTTGTTTTTGCATTTATTCTTATTATTTTCCCTTTGTGTAAGTGATCTGCAGCAGCTTTCTCCCAATTGTGAGGTATTTATGCAGTCTCCACTCACTTATTAACAAGTCACAAAGCCACTACACAAGCACAAATCCATATCGCCGTTTTAACATTTTTCTATTACTATTGTCTACACTTCTAATCAAACAATTTTCAACATTTTCTTAGTATTTGTGACTGATATTTCTTCATCTTTGATTAGACACCAACATTTATCTCATAATTTCAATCTCACCCTTTGTTATACCACTATCATTCCAGTACAAATCTTTAAAATACTCCTTTCAGTGTTCCCTCACTTTACTTTTATCCCAATTTATTTTATCACTTATATTCTTAGTTTCATTCACTCTTCTGGAGTCTCCTCATTTAGTCTTCTTCACCCACTTCCAAAGCATTTTTTAAATTTTAATTTGTTCTGCATTTTCTCTGCCTCTTTTAATCTTAACCATTGCTTGTTCTCTTTGATTACTTTCTTTGCAAACATCTTTTTCTCTATACATACATTGTACAATATCTTTCTCTCATCTTCATTTTTAGGAGAATTAATCATTCTGTTTTACACATTTTTTTTCTCATCCACTACTTCTTTCACTTTGTCATTTCAACCAGAATGCTTTTGAATCATTTCCATTAGCATAGCTCCACACAAATCTGTGGCACTCAGATCATAATTGTATCATAATTCTGTTCATTCTTTTCCAAGGAACTTCCATTGTTTCTTTTATACCACCCATTGTCCTACCATTCTGTTGAGAGATTGGTCTATTCTCTAACCTATTTTTATACAGGACTTCAGCTTTCTCTTTCTGCAGTCACTCCTTTCCACTTCCTTTTCTTTACTGACTATTTTTACCAAGTTGTACTCTTGCTACTACAAAATAATGATCTGCCCGACATTCACAACCTTTAATCACCCTGATGTCCTTCACCAATCCTCTCAATTTTTCATTGTAAACAATCAATCTATCCTGATTTTGCTTTCATTCCTATGTCATGTGTATTCATGAACAGACTTACATTTGAACCATATAATTCAAAGCAAACTGACCTTTTTCTAAGCAAATATTTATCAATCACTGTTCTCTTTTATCCCTGGGCTTCCAAATCTCTGAATCACTTTTTTGATACTCCTTCATCTTGTCTCTACCCCCAATCCATTCCTGTAATCTAAAATAATAACTTGTTCCTCTGGATTGAATTCATTGGGAATGTTGCACAATTTTCCCATATGTTTTCATTATAACGTTCACTGGAGTATAACATGCATCTGACCTATGAATTCCTACATTCATGCATACCCCAAAGAATCCAGATGATACCGAAATATACTCGGTCATGCATAATTAATCCTACATCTTCACTTCCATGCATGTGTTCATCAACTCCACTCCACAAGAACAGACCACCTTCATGCATATCTGCTCCATCCTTCCTCTTTTCTTAGCTTCATAGACACACAATTTGTTTTTTTCTTCCTTTTCTTCCTTTTCTTTTTTTCATTAATTCATGATTTTTATATATATGCAGGTATATGCAGTATACTGACACCCTCAGAATACTGCAAAAATGGAAGGTGGAATACAAGGTGTTAGATTCCAAAAAGTTAGCTGAGTGAATGAGCAGAAAGAGCTAACAGAGGTTTAGGAACAGAGTTCAAGAGGAGTCCCTAACTATATTTCCTCTGAGTAGGTAGTAGGTATTCAGTAAATCAGAGAAAGGAAGAAGAAAAAATAAAAGTCTTTCTACTGGTGCTCCTTTAAGAAACAAAAAGAAGATGAGAAGTAATGACTGGACAGTTAGGACCTGCCACGTTAGTGGCAAGCTTCTGTTCCCTCTTGAAAGCAGCCCTTCAGGTATATGAGAGAACAAACATTTGTTAAACCAAACAAAGGAAACAATATAAGACATGAGGAGAAGCAACTCCCCAAATGGAAAAAGAATCAAACAAAGGAGCAAGACCTGTGGATAAGAATCAGAAGCACAAAGGAAGAGGATACTTCGCCATGCTGGTTCTCGGGAAAAAGCTTTTGGGGCCTTGCAGAAGAAATATGCTCTGAACTTTCAGGGGAAGAAAAAGATATATTTTTTAACAGGGGATAGACTAGTTGATCTCAGAAAGGATGAAGCTGTGCCTTGTAAGAAGACAAAGAATCTTTGGTAATCAGTGACTCACTACTATGAGAACCAGAAACAAATGTGTGCTGACTGGACCCACTGCCTTGTGAAGTGTGCTGTCTGCCAGTAATATGAATTAGGGATGGACAGAGAAACTTCTAAGATGTGTCAAGTCCACTGATTATTACCCTTAGTGCTTTTCCATTTGGGAACAAATTATGTTGCAAAGAGCATCTATAATCTGATCACTATGGACTTTAAATATGTAGGAAGGAAGCTCAAGACATTGTGTGTTTAAGTGCTCTCCATCTTTCTAGCCCAGCATTTCTCAACCTCAGCACCTTTAAGATGTGTGGACTTCAACTCCCAGAATTCCCTAGCCAGCATGCATGGAAGTAGATGAGAAAACTGCAGGTGAATGGTTGGCTTCAGATGTGATGTCAATAGTTCCTGGGATCATATTCTGGATTATCTGGATGAGGGACAGCTGGCCGGAAATGAGTTTATTTATTTATTTATATTGATATTTATACCCCGCCTATCCCCTCCCTAACGGAGGACTCTAGGCGGCTTACATACACTGTATACATTATATATTATACATTTTTTCATCTAATTTATTTATTTATTTATTTATTTATCTTATTTATACCCCGCCTATCCCCTCCCTAATGGAGGGCTCTAGGCGGCTTACAATCAGTACATACATATTATCATTATACAGTACATCATATTATATATTACCCGCGCGATTAGGGAGGGGGTGAGGGAACCGGCTCTTCAATCGCAGGTCGGACTACATGTCCCAGGAACCTTTGCTTCTGAGCCAGCTGCTGACATCCCGGAAGTTGTAATTGGGATCCATCGACCTCTGCCGCTGTCCTCAGCCGCCATCCACGGGCTTCTCCAGATCTTCGTCTTCAGTTCCGAGGCGACTCCCCAACAGGATGCCAGCATATTGCCCCACGTGAGTGGTACCCATTTATCTACTTGCTATTTAGCTTTTGAATCGCTGGGTTGGCAGAGAGCTGGGGCTAGTGATGGGAGCTCACCCCGCCACGCGGATTCGAACTGCCGACGTTATGGTCGGCGGACTAACGGCTCAGCGGTTTAACCCGCTGGTTCTGGTTTAACCCGCTAAGCCACCGGGCCCCTTAATCTAATACATTTAAACCGCTCACTCAGGGAAGGGGAAAGGGAACTGACTCTTCCGTGGCAACTGGACTACATGTCCCACAATGCCTTGCGTCGGAGCTGGCTGCTGACGTCCTGGATGTTGCCACTTTGGGATCCGTCGCTGCCGCTGCCATTCACAAGATCTTTTTTTTTTTCCGTTTGGTGGCCGACCCCCGACAGGACGCCAGCAAATTTTCCCACTTCATGTGAGTTGCACATCACATGAATTGGTGTATGATATTTGGCTGAAAGATATTTGATCATGAGGGCTGTAAATTGGATCCTATGGGGGTGGAAATCAGACATGGAAACTCTAAATCTGATATAGAATTTAACTCAAATTGGAAACCGTTCTTGGACTATAATTTAATACGTGGATTTGTTCCTCATCCATAATTTGGATTTTCCTAAGTATATATTTCAATTTCAGGGGATATTTAAATCAGAATAGATGATTTAAATATAGTTTAAATCTGAATAGTTTCAATTCAATCTATGGTAGCTTATAATTTTATCTGGTGTTCACCATACTGTGTTGGACATGATTCTTGATATTTATCCTTGCTCAAAGCCTAAGTGTGATTTTTAGTCTTTTAAAGTGACAACATTATTCAGAATTAACTAATCATATACTAGAAAACAACAACCTTGACACTTTTAGTTCCCTTGTTTACTCATTTGTGCTTTACTGTTTTATTCTTTTTTTATTTATTTTCTATTTATGATTGTTTATATATCTCGTGTAAAACTTTAATACAATAAAATAAGGAAAAAATCAGAAAGAATAATGGCTCAGAAAGTTCACTGCCTTTTTGACTATGCACTAATTATCAGAGTATGGAAAATAAACAACTTGAATTGTTAATACAGAAAGGCAAATATGATTTAATATGTATAATTAAGAGCCGGTGGGGTGAAAGGCAAGATTGGAATACAGCAGTTAAATGATACAATTTGTTCAAAGGGAACAGAAGTAATAGAAAGTGGGGGGGGGGAAGATGTGTATATGTAAAAGGAAGCCACCCCTGCTCAGATTCAAGTGACTGAAACTGGGAAAGTTGTAGAGAGCATAAAATAAGTGGAGGAATAAGTAAGAGCAATACTGTTATTGTACAGTATCTACTACTGCCTGCCCAACTAAGGAGAAAATGTGGATGATACCTTCTAAAATAAAATTGCAGATCTTCCAAAAAGCCATCAGAAAGACATGATAACAGACTTTAATTACTGTCATTGGTTGGGAGACACACTGTCCTTTGAGGAAACTTCTGATGTCTTGCTGAGGACATTCTCCTTCAGAGGGTGGAAGAAAGCACAAGAGGATCAGCTGTCCTTGATTTAATCATTTTTCTCCTTTTCAGCTCCCTATTGAATGGATTATGCCTAAAGGCAGTTATTTGAGAAAAAGTTCTGGGAACTGTAGCTTAGCACAAGATGAATATCAGTTGGCCATCACTGCGGAAAAAAACTCCCCAAAAATACAAACAAATTCAACTTTAGGCTATATCTGTAGCAGTATAATTTCCAGATCATTAGGGTTTCCAAATCTGGACTCCCAGCTAGTGGTCACCTGGATTTTTTTAGCCCTTTGATTGGGAGTCTTATCCTGTGCAATCCATTCTTGTTGACCATGGATAGAAATTATTCTCGGCTCTCTGTTTTTACTTTCAAAGCATTTCTTTTAACTCTTATAGTCTGTTGGCCATCTGTTGCCCTACCTGGGCACTCTCTAGATATGTGTATTTTAACTCCCAGAATTCCTCAGCCATTAGAATTTTTTTTTAATTGATTAAATAGCAAATATGAAATCTTAATTTGAATCCGGCTATTGCCCACTTTTCTGTCAATACATATAGGAAGTACAAGGTCTAGTGAGTGCAAAAATTTAAAATCTCCCCCCACCCCCCAAATTCTGGCTATCATTTTGCATGAATGAGATTCCATTTAGTTGATTTCTGATTTTAGGCTGAAAAGAGATTACTGGATGGAACTGATGGACAATTATGATTCTGCATATGCTCAGCAATCTACCAGTGGTAAAATTCGCCTCACATTCCTTGCTTGGTGTTATTTTAAAAAAAACGAATTTAAAATCCCACTTTTTAACAGTTACATTTTTATTTATTTTCCTGTAGAAATAAAATTAATAAGCTACCTGTAGTACAGGTTGGAACTGCAGGTGTTAATGTAATGTTATAAATAACCCTAGAGGGAAAATAGAAAACTTCTCCCGAGAAGAAAGGGAAAAAACATCTTTTGAAATCTTTTATATACCGACGAAGCCTGAGCTTATCTCTCTGTGTTTATGGATCCAATAGCTTATTATGATGATTAACTAAACTTGTTGATAATGAAAACTATGAACCTCACAGGAGTTTCCTTAAAATGTGCCCTTTAACCCCTGGGTGGGATTTGGATACAGTTGCTCCTTTTCATAGTTGGCATGGTAACCAAGAGGCACTTACTGACAGATCAATGCACGGCCACATCAACATAACATTTTCAGCCGAGTTCCCAGGAGGAACTTTCCTCCTAAATGTGTCATTCTGATTCAGATAACTAAATCAAGCTAAGCAGTGCAATGATAATGGATCACTTGACTCATTAGCCGCCTCCTGCTGTTCTCGCCTGCCAGGAAGCCCCTCTCTTAAAGCCTTGGCTTGGAGGCAAGGGACAAGCCTTCCATTATTTATTATTTTAGTGTGTTATTTTATGATGCCTTTCCCATTCATTGGGCTAAATTGGTGCTCAAAAGACAGAAAAGCTGAGAGATTGAGAGAGAGGGAAATGCAATATGATCCCAGAGAAAATTTACTAACAGTAAATTGAGTTTAATGAATTTGCGCAAATAATCAATAAAGATTTGATTATGTTACAAGCACAAATCAATTAAAATGAGCATAAAATGTCCCCACCATTAACTCCTTAATTTTTCCCAGCCCTGCCCTTTTCAGTTTCTCAAAATGCTCAATATCACAAAGTAACATTTGATGTCTCCAGTAGGTTTGCACTCTGCTCTTGCATTTAATTAAGAGGACTTATTTCTGAATAGATCTGCACTATAAATAATGACTTACACATATCAATTAAAGAATCCCCTTAACAAACATCTGGATGTATCCAAATATTTATGTATTCATTTATGTTTATACCTTGTTTTTCCTCCAGGAACTCATGGTGACATACTTAGTCCCCATCAAACTTAATTCCGTCCTCACAACACTCCTTTGAGATAAAGATGAAAGATAATGACTGGCTCAAGTTCAGTATGACACAGTGATTAGAGCATTGGGCTAAGGCTAGGGAGACCCAGGTTAAAATATTCACAAAGCCTTGGGATTCACTAAGTGGTTTTGGCTTGGATGGAAGAGGTAACAGACCATGTGACCAGGCAGTTCATATCCTGTATGACATCGCCCCTGCCCCTGGAAGATATGTACATGGTGATGGTGTAGAGGTCTATATTAGAAGAGCTTCCATGAGAGAAACTATTCCCAAGTATGTTTCCACATAATAGAAAGCCCTGCAAAATGCAGACTTCCAGGAGGAGTCATGCAGGACAGAAGGTATTAGATCAGAAAAATAGTCCTCCTTTCCACCTGTACTTTGTATTTAAATGAGGAGTGGATTTGCACTCTGAAAGTCATATGTGACTCTTAGCTTCATTCAATATACCTTTTAATCCAGTTTTAGAAGATTTCTACAAGTGTTTAGTTCAGCCCCCTGGCAGGAGTGACCTGTTGTTCAACTAATGGTTCACTTGGCAAGGAAGAAGAGGAATGGAGAGGGAGCTTAAAAGAGAAAAAAAAAGGCATGTCAGGGGGAAAAAATGAGAATAGTAGAAAAAGCCAGGGTATCTCTGTACGTGTATAGTTATCTTTTCCTCCACTGCTGGCTTTTTTCTTTTAGATTTTTTTTTATCCCTTTATTTTTTTTATAAATAACTCAAGGCAGGGAACATACCTAGTACTCCTTCCTCCTCCTGTTTTCCCCACAACAACAACCCTGTGAGGTGAGTTGGGCTGAGAGAGTGTGACTGGCCCAAGGTCACCCAGCCGGCTTTCTTGTCTAAGGCGGGACTAGAACTTACAGACTCCTGGATTCTAGCCCAGTGCCTTAACCACTAAATCAAACTGGCTCTTTTTTAATTTTATTTTCTATCCCACCTTTATTATTTTTATAAATAACTCAAGGCGGGGAACATACCTAATACTCCTTCCTCCTCTTATTTTCCCCACAACTACCACCCTGTGAGGTGAGTTGGGCTGAGAGGGAGTGACTGTCCCAAGGTCACCCAGCCGGCCTTCATGCCTAAGGCAGGACTAGAACTCTCAGTATCCTGGTTTGCCATTGGCTCCTTCCTACGGCTGAGAGACAGGGACTGGCCCAAGGTCACCCAGCTGGCCTTCATGCCTAAGGTGGGACTAGAACTCTCAGTCTCCTGGTTTGCCATTGGCTCCTTCCTACGGCTGAGAGACAGGGACTGGCCCAAGGTCACCCAGCTGGCCTTCATGCCTAAGGCGGGACTAGAACTCTCAGTCTCCTGGTTTGCCATTGGCTCCTTCCTACAGCTGAGAGACAGGGACTGGCCCAAGGTCACCCAGCTGGCCTTCATGCCTAAGGCGGGACTAGAACTCTCAGTCTCCTGGTTTGCCATTGGCTCCTTCCTACGGCTGAGAGACAGGGACTGGCCCAAGGTCACCCAGCTGGCCTTCATGCCTAAGGTGGGACTAGAACTCTCAGTCTCCTGGTTTGCCATTGGCTCCTTCCTACGGCTGAGAGACAGGGACTGGCCCAAGGTCACCCAGCTGGCTTTCATGCCTAAGGCGGGACTAGAACTCACAGACTCCTGGTTTCTAGCCTGGAGCCTTAACTACTAAACCAAACTGGCTTTTGCCCTCTCACTGCCAATTTGTGCCTCCTGCAACTGATAACTTGAATCAGTTGCATAAGACAGCCACATGCGGGTTTAGAGTCCTCCAAAAAGTGTTATCACATTGAAATTTATAATCAAACAGTAGGGAAAAAAATTCAGATACATGACTGGAGAATAAATATATTCATATTTAATTTTAATTCAACGTAAACAAATTCAAATCAGATTTAGTTTTTGTTCTGGTCTCAACCACTATTTTTTAGAGTGTAGCATTCAGCATCCCATTCAAAATTCAAGTGCAGGCATTGGGCCCAAAAAGGTTGTACACCCATTCAATAGGATTATCAAGAGGAAACGTAATCCACTGAAGAGATGCCCAGATGTGAAAAAGCTCCTTAACCCGCCACACGTTAGAGGAACAATATTTGAAAACAGGCATGGAGCAATTAAGCCCTCAGTTCTCAGTCGAGGCACAATTACCAGGCTCAAATTATCATATTTTGGATACATTATGTAAAAAGCTATCTCCCTTGAGAAGTCCATAAAGCTGGGAAAGGTGGAAGGAAAGAGAAGAAATGGAAGGGTTGAAGTAAGTGCACAGCCCCATGAATTGAGGCAGCACTTTACAGAAAGTAGGACCAAAGAACATTGGCCAAAACGAATGGAAAATATTTTAGCAGTGACTTGCATCCAATGAGTATACAATATGCAATCACATTTCCAAACCATTTGTTGGGCATCTCATCAATCAAAATAATGCTTAACATTTAAAAGTACATTTCAATTATTTATACCAGTTACATATATTATCTCAACAATCTTTATAACAGACTTAGGCCTTAGGGTTAGGGTTATAGGGATAGGAGTTGGTTTGAAAGAACAGGACTCTGCCACTGCTCAGAGCAGAACGGCCCTAGAGGACAGAGTCCAGGAGCTGGAGGGAAGTGGCTTGCATCAACCTCAAGTAGCCAATTCGTGCATAGCTGATCCCACCTTCTAGTGCTGATCTTCTGATTGTGATGTGCATCAGTTTGCACCCACAGCAAAACTCCTATGGCTTGCTTTCTACTTAGATGGGAAAATGTTATATTAAGAAAGGAAAAGCTAAGGACTTTAAGCTGCCTGCGGTATGGGTTGGGGATGAGAGGAAGGCAACATCAAGAAAATGTGACAATAAAAGGAAGTGGCTGGGACATGTTTCTGCTAAGGTTAGTGCAAGTAACTATTAACTTTTATTAACTATTAAGTAACTGTTAAGCTATTGTCTGTAGGTTGAGTCATGGCAACTGGATTTCTTTCTTTTGGTTGAAACATTTTGCTGCTTGTCCAAGTAGCTTCTTCAGTCTGGGCAAAAGTTGGTGAGGGGACTCCATATATGTCTTCCAGGGTGGCTGTATTGACCTTACACCTGATTGGCTTGTTAATTGGGCAAATGGAATCCACCAAGGGATAGGAGGAATGGGATAGATTCTCTTGAAAGAAAGTATGTCTGGGTTGAGGGAATGAGGAGCATATATCCCTGATTGTATATAGAGAAATAAAAGGGGTGTGGTGGCTCAGCGGGTAAGACGCCAGGCTTGTTGATTGGAAGATCGCAAGTTCGGAGGTTCAAATCCCTAGCCCTGCGTGCGGAGTGAGCTCCTGCACTAGCTCCAGCTCTTGCCAACCTAGCAATTTGAAAGCATGCAAATGCAAGTAGATTAATAGGTACCACCTCGGTGGGTAGGTAACAGTGTTCTGCGCATGTCATGCGGGCACATGACCGTGGAAGCGTCTTCGGACAACGCTGGCTCTTCGGCTAACAAACGGAGATGAGCACCGGCCCCTAGAGTCGAACACGACTGCACAAATGTGCGGGGGGAACCTTTACCTATATAGAGAAATGCTTATTAGCTCTTCAAAAATATTCCCTTGCTAGCAAGCAGGGTAAAAATGGGGTGGGAGGGCATGAAACTTCTGTCACATTGTCCCCATACTGTACATCTGTTTGCCTAGATGAAAAAGGTTCTAGGCTTAGCTTAGGTAACTGTTCACTGTTGGGAGAATTGGATTATTTCCTGCACAAAATTAAGCCATAAGGTGGCTTGTTTGTTTTTATGTAGTATGCTGCACAGACAAAGCCATCTATTACAGCTTAACATTATGTTTTAAAAAGACTATTGCGGCTTCAAAAAAGATTCAGTTATGCTGGCATTAATATATCTGTGTTGCAAATGTCCAGATGACCATTAGATGGCAGTAAAGAGACAAAGAACATTGTAACCCTTGGCTGCTGACTTGTGGTCATCTGGATATTTGTAGAACAGAAATGATTGCCCTGGGTTTGTGTTACTGGCAGTTTTTCTTTTGATTCCTTTTGTAATTATCTCCAACAGAAATTTTGGCTTTTCATAGCATCAGGATATGAATGTATCTCAATGAGCATAGCCCCAAAATCATTTTTCTGGTCAATCACCACTTGTTCAATTGTCAGCTTAGCAGTTTCTAGCATCAACAAGAGAAACACACACACGTGGCATCCTTCTTCAAATGTTTCCTTCATATACATTATCCCCTGTAGTTCTTTGACCTCTTTGACTGGCCATCATGTTTTACTATAAAGTCTTAGCAAACTTCTACCCCATCTCCATTTGGGCTGTCAAAAGATTTTTCACTCTCATCTCTGTGGATCATTCACCCCAAACTGAAATTTCATAAATCTTGTAAGCACCCCAAGAACTCAGTTAAAACTACAGGGAAATAAAATATGGATAACTAGCCCAAAATGGTGCACTCTGAGGAGAATTGAAGAGTTTCAAATGTGTTTATCAGAGGAGACAGAATAAATAAGGGTTGGATAGGTATAACAAATATCACCAAATATTCAGTCACTTAAAAACTGTCTCCAGCAGTTAGAATCAACATGATGAGCCGTTTTCTTCAGTGCTCCTAGGTATTTGATTCTAGATGCTCTGATACTTGGAAACAATTTTGAATACTGTTAACACTTCATTTTAAAGCACTTGGTGAGGGAAGAAGCATCTCAGAAGTTGCTCCATTGTCAAAGCTGTCGTTATCCTACCAAAGTCTTGTGTTTGCTGTTGCTTTCTATCTATTTACTAGATTTAAAGTATTAGTTACAAATACATATCCTGTACAGGGATTCTGTTAGACATAATGGAATATATAAATAAAACCCAATTTGGCTGACTGGAGTGAAAAGCTAGTGCAGAAATCAGAAAGAGCACTGCTTCCCAAAACCTTGGCATCTTCTAATACAGTGCTTTCCAAACTGCCGCCGTTGGCGACACACCAACGGCAACAGTGGCGGTGGTGCGGGGGCGCGTGCGGCGGCAGGGGCATGCACGGCGGTGGCCTCGTGTTTTCCGCTGAAACGCGGAAGCGCTGCCGTGCACACCGCTGCCGCTGCGAGCACCCCCGCCGCTGCTTCCAGGTTGTGTTGCGACACACTAAAGTGTCGCGACACACAGTTTGGAAAGCTATGTTCTAATAGTTCATAGGGAAGTTCTCCCAAATGTCCTCAAACTCTATTATTCTTATCCTTTTTTTTTCAGTCTAATTTTCTTTAAAATGGAGCCAACAG
This sequence comes from Charina bottae, assembly GCA_023362775.1. NCBI lineage: Eukaryota > Metazoa > Chordata > Lepidosauria > Squamata > Charinaidae > Charina > Charina bottae. Next base: position 13,611,170 of record JALMGJ010000001.1, read on the forward strand.
GCATGGCATATTTCAGCAGTTATAAACTTAGCTTTACAGTGTTAAAAAGTAGTGCATCACTAGTGCTGGTTATTCTTTTAAAACTATATATATTATTACATTTTTATTTCACCTTTTCTGTAAGAGTTCAAGGTGGTGTATATGGGGATCTCATCATGTCTTATGCTTCCTATAGCATGAAGGAGATTAACCTCCAAGCACCCCAGTTCATCTGGATCCCTCATCAATGGCATTCAAATGGCATTGGCATACCTGTAAATGTCCTCAGGAGGAAAGATTACAACCTGTACATGTTATATACATGTTGGCTTCTCTTCTATCGTGTTAAATCGGTGTTGCAGCATGAGATCTCATGAGATTTCAGGCAGGAGCACCATAATTATAAGGTCTGTGGAGGAAAAGTGGTTAATAAGGGGGGAAATATGAGACAAGCAGATTATGCAGACAGTAGCAGGTACTAAATAACCTTGAAAAAAAATCTCCTGAAGTAAACTCTAGTAATCTCTGAGGTGGCAGAACAACCTTAGTCCTAAGCTCATTGGCGATCACTCGTAGCCGAGTAAGATTGTCTTCCAAAGGTAAAATTTTAACGGTGGATCCGTAAGTGGCTATAAAGGCCAATTCTGGATCCGCATAACCTCCCACAGTGAGGGCATAGGTTTCCGGGTGGGAGAATAAGCTAGTCAGAACTGGTGCTTATTTACAGATAAACGGAGAATGTCTTCACAGAATGCAGGTCCTATGAGTTGTCCAGAAGAGCAGTGTGTGTGTGTGTGACATGATGTCATCTTGCTTGGCTATTTATAATTAATTAATTATCATGTAATAAGTAGTGAATTATATATACAGTAATTGATTGTAATTAACTATACATTAATTAATGAAGAGTTGTATTGGAAATATAAATATTCTGCACTTATTTCTACCCCAGTGCCTTTTTCTTTTCTGAAGAAGTGGCTGAAGTTCATCATTCCTTTTTAGGTAATAAAAGTGCTCTTTGCTAACTCTTTTCAGCTTGTTGGTTGGTTCACTTGGGATATTCCCCTGATATTTCCCTGACGGGCCTTACAAAATTTGGCAGTCTCTCAAGATCTGGCCACATCTGTGCATCCCTGATGAATAGTTAGATTCCTAGTATAGTAACTCCTCTCCCATTAGCAACAACGTTTCCTATCAACCCACCTCATCGGTTTTTGGCCTGAACATTTCCTTCTAGGCAGGATCAAAGGGATGGTGACTTAACACAAAAGAAGGCTGCCACCCCGATGGGTCTACTTCTTGAGCAAACTAAGCTGTAACTTAAGACATTGCTTTAACCTTCTGCGTATTGTTCTCCCTCTTGCTTCGGAGGGGTTCTGCTCTGCCATCGACTCTCACCTCCCTTTCAGCCATACTTCATCTTCATTTTCCTCTGACAAGAGCTCTTTTTCACAAGCCTCAGTGACAGACCTGTTTGTGGTCATATATTCTCACCAGTCAGAATCCCCATCTAGTCAAAACTTGCTGCTTGCAGACTGAGGGTTCATTGGCCTATAAGTAAAGAGCATCAAGTGGTGATGGAGTGCTCACTCCTTAATCCTTATAAAATGTTTGTCCTTTTTAAATGTCAGCATCAACTATAAATTCAGTGTAATTTTCTCACATAATAATAAACTCCCATTGTCACCACCGGGCAGGCTATCAACTAAGTGCCACAAAAACATGTAACAGCATTCCAGCCGCACACTTAATTAAGCCATGGATAAGGTTAGTGTGCTAAACACCTTTTTCCTGTCAGTCATGGGATTAAGGAAGAGCTGTTTTAACCCCAAAGACCCAAGTTGATTTGGGCTTTGAGTGTTTTCCTATGGTCAGCCATATCCTATGAATTAGGCTGACCATAATTCCCTGAGACGGAAACGGGACCCTAACGCACGCATGTGCGACAAAATTGAGTTTTTAAAGAAAAAGATGGTATGGTATGGAAAAGGTAAAAAAAAAATGGGACTGTCCCATTCAAAACGGGACGTATGGTCAGCCTACTATGAATGCAACAAGCCAGCTAGGTCCTTCCAAAAGATCTGAGGCTCCCAACTACCTGCAAAATCCAAGCTTTCCATTACAAAACTTACTGTCAGAGTTCTGGTAGCTACTAAGCACATCTCTCCAACGCTGATTGGCTGCAGAGGCCAATCAGGCCCCATATATCCATTCCCCAGCCAGGCACACTGGTCGTGCAGGCAGTGATTCCACACAAGGGAAGGACACTTGACAGAGACCCTTGGGCCTAAGCTTCTACGTGCCTCCCCATAAAAATGTTCCAAACAGGCTTTTTTGGGGTGTGCTGCTTGCGTTGTGGCCCCTACCCCGTGGAAAATCCTCCCTCCTGAGATCTGACAGGCCCCTCCCCTCCTAGCCTTTAAGAAGGCTTTGAAGAGCTGGCTCTTCCTGCAGGTAGTGGGGTAGAAACTGAAGCCCATTAAAGTGGAATGCTGATCTGTGGGGGGAAGTATTGCTTTTAGGTGTTTTTGTTATGGTTTTATGCTTTGATGTTCTTATTGTTAGTGAGCAGCCGCCCAGGGTTATGGCACATAAGGGGAAGGGGGGCACGTAAGTCAAACAAATAAATATCTGTTATTGCTAATGTGGTTTCCTTGCAATGGGTATCGGAATGTCCCACAAACACACCATAGGCCATTTTGATGAAACTGGCTGAGAGTCAGGATGGTATGGGAGGAAGTGGGAAGCTTTTCAGCACCCTCTCTGGGACTGTCTTTGGGGGGAAGTCAAGAGAGTAAACCAGGCAAAGCCTATGCTATGTAGTGTTGAAGTGAAGCAGGTTGCTGGAAGGATATCAGCAGAAGGGAGATGCAATAAAAGTGTATGAGATTTGTAAGGTATTAATTAGAAGTTTGGACACTAAAAGTTTTCTTCTCCCCCCTCTCCTTTTCTTCTCCCTTTTCCCTCCATGCCCATTGCAAATTTCCTTTCTGGTACCTTCCTGCACAGGGCTCATGGGAGATCAGGCATTTGCTGGACAAAATGTAAGGGGACACCCCATTTCTGAAATGGCAACATTTGACTGGTTACTCTGTTCATGTGCTGACAGAGCCACAATGACTAGGTTAAGTGTGTTGCACAAATAGGGCAGGGTGAATCCCAAAGAGAATAGAGCCACTGTGTACAGTTTCCAGGCTGACCACCTTTCAATAAAAATTAAGATGTGTCATTTATAGCTGAGCCAAATTTTTACAGGATTTGAGTTTACTGTCAAGAATAGCTATGAAGGCCAGGGAAGAAATGAGAGGAGAAATTCACTATTCCCCACCCCTCTTCCCCGTTTAATTTTGATAGGGAACGTCCAAGCAATCCTATGGTTTATAGATTGTGCTGTTAAGGCAAATGTCTACAGCACTTTCAAACACCAACCATCTCAAAAGAAAAAAAAATATTTTAAATGGCTAAAATCTCATAAGACTGCAAAATGCTTCAATAACCTTACTCATGAATTTTTGTGAACTTTTAGCCATTCTTACCCCAAACCTTGCAAGATTTGGTGTCCTCTTAAGATTTCAACCATTGGGACCTCATTTCTGATGATGATAATCCGTGATGTAGAAGCAAAGCTGAGCCCATAGGTTGAATAATTGGCAGTCTCAACCTCTTCTCCCAGAAGAACTTATCCTGGCTCTACCTTCTTACTTGGTGTAACCACGCTCAGGGAATGCCTTTACCTGTAGTCCATCCCACTAAACCTACCATGTGAGATCCCACAGCTTCTGTACCTTACTGGCAACTAAAAGAATAAGAAGTTGATAAATGTGAAATAAATGCAATAATGCTACCTTCTTACCTGTATTCTGAGACAAGTGACTGGGAAAATCAATCCCTTCACCCTTTCTTTGGGGAATTTGATCAATCTCATCGGCTATAAATGAAATTAATTTTTATTGAAAAAAGGAAAAATTCCTTTTTAGCTTTAAGTAGTCACCTGAAAAACATGAGAAAAGAGATAAAAATACAGGTTGTTCAAAATACTGAAAGCAATTTAAAAAGGATATCCAAAAGAAGGTTACAGGGCATACTGTAAAGTTCTAAGTACATCACGTGAAATTGTTCTGCTTCTAATTTAGAGGAAACTGTTTAAAGAGGTTCCAAGTTTCACAAAACACTCACAAGTACTAAACATGTATAGGTAAAATACACATCAAAGGCAATAAAGATTTTAACTACCACACATACATCAAAGTAAATTAAAGTTCTAATCACAGATTCCTGGCTAAAGTATTTATTCATACCTTAGAGACAAAGGATCACAGTGGCAAATGATTCCTGGCTGTTTCCCATGGATTTTTCCAGATTCTTGTAAATTACAACCTTAAATTATAGGCTTAGGAGAGAAATGCTCCTTTTCCCCCTTTTTCTAGCCTCTGTACCCAAATTCTGGTTTGGATTTAAATGAACACCCCTTTTTTCTGCCTAGCAGAAAGGAAGGACTGTGGACTCCTTGGTGCTCTCTGAGCCTTGTTGTTTTCTTGCAGGCCTTTTCATTGCCAGACTAGGCAACATCTTCAGTGCGAAAATGGAGTGGGACTTGTTGTCCGTTTATATACCATGGCTTGTCCTGCTTGTGTTGGTGGAGGTGTTGTTCTCTCCTTAGGAGTTCCTTGATTGGGCTGCTGTTTGCTGCTTGGTTGATTGACTGAGTTAATAGTTCCTTGATTAGGGTATATTGTGCTGTTTGATTGTTCCTCTGGTGCTAATCCTGGTGTTAATCTTTGCATATCTGGGTGATGATTGCTGGCAAGGCGGTGTTCTGGTCTTTTGGCTTTTCTATTGCCTTATGAATGGTATGTAAATGTTGTTTACCTCTATGTAAAGGAACCTCTATATACCTCTATGTAAAGTTTACCTCTATATAAAGGAAGGATTTGGGATAATCTTCCCATGTATGTGTTCCCAGCCATACTTCAGTCTAAAGAAGTTGTGTATTTGGTATATCTGAGGCATGAGCTTGGCGTCCGGCCTGACTGGTTGGTAGGCAGGCTAGAGAGAGACAAAGTGGTCACCTGCCCATTCTATCTGCTGCTTTAAGATCTTAAGCTATTTTTACTACATTAGCAAATGTGCAGATTTTTTTTGATTGCCAGTTTGAGTTTTTAATTAATTGTAGACCTCTTACTCTCTCTAAAATACAACATTCCACCTTGAATATTTAAATGCTTTCCTATCTAAAACATTGGTCTCTATAACCTCTGCTTCACATTCAGTGGTAGATAAACTTGGCCAGAATTCACTTGCAGAGATACAAGTAAAATTGCAAAACCCTGGAGCAAAAAGTTATCTAAATATTTTGCAATGTCAAAAAGTTTGATTTGGATGAACATTTCTCTTGTTCTTTAACTTTAGCCAGTTTTACCCAGATTTAAATTCTTTCCCCCAGTTTTCATATTAACAAGGTTTGTGACCTTCACTCTTTTCCAACATACAAAATGTATTGAACAATGTGGTTTTATTGGTTTCTTTTTAACTTTCTTTCCTTCAGATTCATCCCATGTATCTTTCAAATGCAGATGACAGGCATTAGAGCTAGTAAACAGATGTAACCAATCTATAATACAGATTCACAAACCAAAGAAAGGGATAAGAAATAGAATTTAGCCATGTGATTCCATACAATTAAATACATTTTGTATATAGAGATATGCCTATTCCTTTTTATGACACTGCATTTATATGTAACCATGTACTTACAGATTTTTGTGTATGTTGGAGTATATAAATCTGGGGAAGAAAAAGCATTACCAATTGAGAAGTTCTGAGTAAACTTTTGAGAGTCAACAAGTATTGTATTAGAAGAAATCAGCTGCCTCAACTGTGGATGCAGACCAACTGCTATTCCTTTATCTATAATTTGTATTGAAAGATTTTTCTTCAGCATTTATATGCCCACACGTTGCACTGAAATGTAGAGTTATGTGGAATGTTTTATACATGCTGATTATTTAAGCAGCAATATAATGATTAATAGAAGACAAGGCTGACATTCCTTTGTGGGCTAAATTGTGAATAGGCAGAGATATTCAGGAACTATGATTACTGTAAAAATCAAAGTATGTTTAATTCACATTATCATTTAATGCCTTTTATCTAAACATACATTATTAAACATTTAAAAAATATAAATCTTGACCATAAGCTTTGGGTAAATTAACAGTCTAGCTCTGGTTTACTATGGGGAACAGAGAGAGTTTTGGTTGCTTTAGTTGAGAAGAAGTAACCTTAGTTGTGGGAACAATACTACCCAGAGTTCAAGCCAGGATATATGAGCACCTTGGCTTTAATTCTTAGAAGCATCATGTAACTAGGACAGAGCTTGCCTGCAGCAATCAGGCTGCATCTGCTTTGACCTTGCCCTATCCTCTCGGTGGCAGCTTCTTTAGCTCCATAGATCCAGAAAAATTCCTTTAGAGAAGTAGCAGAGACAAATCCTAGGAGATCAATGTTACAGTAGAGGGTTCTGGCCCTTCTGTTTGCAGTCCACTAGGAATAGTAAGCATCCTAAGCATTCTTCACTGTTTTTCACTGTCAAAGTAGTTGGAATTTCTTGAACAGGAGGAGGCTGATATGACAAGGGAAACACAGTCAAGGGTTCTTCTGATTTCACTTTTAAAAACAGCTATAGTTCAGGGTTGAGATGCAGTGAGCATAGACATATTAGTATTTCTGCCATCCTATACCACTTGCAGAAAGTGACAGCCAATCAGCATTCACCTTTCCTGGCCAAAAGCTGACCACATACAAGAGTCACCTAATCAATGTTTGTTGGTCATTTGGTTAGAAATGACTTATCCTGTCCTCTCAGTTTTGTGCTGAAATGCATATTCCTTCTCACAAATAAACATAAAACCATGAAAACAGTTGCACTTCCGTGGTTTCCATAGTGGCTTGTTTTCATTGACTTCTAAGCTTATGCTGGCATGATGGCTATTCTGTATTCAAAGTAACTAATAGCACCACTGCTACAGGATCCCGAAAGCTGGGATGCAAGACAAGCCTACCATCTACTCCTACCTCAGAGAATGAATAATGCGACTCTTGAAATGGAATTTGCTGCTGTTTCTGGAATACAGAGCTTGAATCAGAACTTCCTCACAGGAAGATAGAAGGTCACTGACATGAGGATAACCTGAGGATGATTGCCATGGAAAGACCCATCATGTGATTAGCAGGGGCTCATCCTGCCCCCCCCAGCAGGGTGGTACCTCCCTCTAGAAAAGCCTTAAAGATGTACCATCACCCTTCCATTTGCCCTGTGGGCTGCTGTTGGTGTATTCCCACAGGGCCTATCAGTGACTGCTAGAGCAAGGGTCGGAAATGGCGGCTCGCGAGCCAGATGCGGCTCTTTGGCCCCTTGAGTGTGGCTCTTCCGCAGCTGAACTCACCCCCGCCCCTTCCACGTGATTGGCCCCCGCCCGCAAACCCCGCCCCCTGGCTCTCGCACTGAGCGAGGCCCGGCGCGGCAGGGAGGCGCTGCTGGCCCGGGATGCGGCGCTGTCGGAGGCGGCACAGGAGCAGCTGCAGGGGCTGCCGCGGCTGGAGATGGCGCTGCTCCGCGGCATCCAGGTGCTGGGCGAGGGCACAGGCCCAGGACGCGAGCGGCAGGGCGGCGCAGGGCGAAGAGCCGCCTGCTCTCCCCTTGGCCACCTCCGGACCGAGCCTGGCTCGGCTCCCTCGGCCGCCGCAGGGTTCGGGTTAGTGGGGGAAGAGGACGCCGAACGGCGGGGTGGGGGGATTGATAGGGTGGGAGGGTGCACCCGGAGGGCCTCCCGCGGCCACTTCTCCAAGGCGGGTTGCAGAGCGCATGCTGCGCCCACGGGAACGCCTGGTCCCTCTGCTCCCTCCAGCTCCGCCACCAGCCCCAGCAGCGCTGCCCACCCCGTCCTGCCGCCCAGCAAACCTCCGCCAGCTCTGTCCCCCCGCCACCACCACCACCGCCCCAGCCAGGCCCCCTGCGCTGCCCTGCCGCTCGCGTCCCGGGCCCGCGCCCTCGCCCAGCACCTGGATGCCGCGGAGCAGTGCCATCTCCAGCCGCAGCAGCCCCTGCAGCCGCTCCTGCGCCGCCACTGACAGCGCCGCGTCCCGGGCCAGCAGTGTTCTGGACAACAACCTGGATTCTCCAGCCTGCAGAGTGGGGGACTGGTTATTGTCTTTGTTGCTTTCACCTTATTTTCTATGAAATGCTGGAAGAATTGGTTAGAGATCTGAGATAGATAATATTGCTCTATTGCTCTTAAAAATGTCTCAGTTTGTGTCTCGGTCTCTTGATTGTCTTGTGGGTGCAGATACTATATCTCCTTTCTATCCAGTTCCAAAGAAGCTGTCACAATCTAATCTGATTTTTGAGAACTGTGAGCTGAAAAGAGATAATGTAATATAAAATGTTCGCTCTGGTGTGGTATTTCTCCTACCTCAATAATCAAGCTCACAAATCAGGAATGTATCTTGACACATCACTGTGCTTTAATTGTCAGGTAGTAGCTGAAGCCAGAAGCACTTTTGCCCAGCTTAAATGGAGACTCATTGTTTATTTCAATCATTATCATCATCATATGTGTCCAGGACAAGCCATGATGATATCATGTGGGGCATGTCATCACACATATGGCATGAATTACATAAGATATATTTACATGATGATGTCATGACACATGTGACACTACTTCAATGATGATTATCCCATTCTACATTATGGTTTCTTATAAAAATATTAATAGTGAAAATGGAAATTTAGAAAGAGAAAACTAAAGAACAAAACAGTGAGAGGAAAGAAGAAAAAAATGCCCAGTAAGCATTATTGAACAGAGTAACATTGATTAAACTGTGTGTGAAACTTTTCTGTAAGTCCATTCACCAAATAGATATCAGCAACCAAATTCTTTTGTTAACACTGTTTCAGCTGGTCAAAGCTGGCTGGATCTTTTATAATATATGTTCAGAGTTGCTAAGGTGGTGGAGCAACCTCCACCCAACTTTCTGATTCTGTAACTCAGGGTTTCCCCAAATGGTCAGGTGTACCTCGCTTGGGGAGGTGCAGACAGGGTCCAGGGGAGGTGTGAAGAACCTTTTAGTTGCACCTTGTTACAATAAATCCACCTTTCCCAAAGTTTCATTGTATTGTTTTCAGGGTTCATTTGTGTTCATTTTGGTGTTTGGATTTTTAGGGGAGGTGTGGACATTAAGATTACACTAAAGGGAGGTGTGATAGCAAAACGTTTAGGAACCCCTGCTGTAACTAGCTTCCCAAACTAGAAATAGTTAAATCTTTTTAGTTTGGTTCATTGAAAAAGATGGAAAACCGTATGTCAGCTGTAAACTGCAATGCATACATGTCAATATCCTTGAGGCTAATCAAAGCATGATGTCCTAGCTAACACAGTAAAGAAAAACAGGTGATAACAGCAATATGTTTGCAATTAGAAAAAAAGCTTTTTTAAAAAAACAAAAAGCTTGTCAGTGGCCTACAGTTTCCTTTCATCATCATGCTTCCTAAGCTAAAAGAGATGCTGCTACCCTGTGCCTGCCATCGGCAGGACCCACTGGAGAGAAGGAATACCTGCTTGCCTTTTTTCTTTTTTTTTCTTTTTTTTGCAGGACCAAATTGCTGAAGTCTTCCCAGGTGGGCCTCTTCACAGGGTGCAGGCACCTTATGATGCCTACACTAACAGATCGGCACTGCCTATCAATTGCTTACAGGTGCTGATGTTGCCTTTCACTTTCCAAATGGTTAACACCTGATTCTATGTCTTTTACTGGTTGGTTAGATCAGTGGGAGAAGCTTTGTTTGCTATGCAAGAAAGGCCCCACTCCTCCTTGATTTAAGTAGATGGTCCAAATGCAGGTCTCTTGTCAAGCTTTCAATTTTTTAATTCTTTTGAGGACTGAATTTGAAATTGATCGTAATTGTATTAATCTTGTTCTGTTTCACTTTTATACGTTGTCCTTGTTTTTATAGTTAGAAGCCACCTTGAGTGTTGGAATAAACAGAAAGGTGGGTATAAATTCAATAATAAATAAAAATAATTCTTCCGTTCTCTTGTTGTTGTTGTTGTTGTTCAGTCGTTTAGTCGTGTCCGACTCTTCGTGACCTCATGGACCATAGTACGCCAGGCCTTCCTGTCCTCCACTGTCTCTCGGAGTTTACTCAAATTCATGTTCATTACATCGGTGATGCTATCTAACCATCTCATCCTCTGCCGTCCCCTTCTCCTTTTGCCCTCAGTCTTTCCCAGCATCAGGGTCTTTTCCAGTGAGTCCTCTCTTCGCATTAGGTGGCCAAAGTATTTGAACTTCAGCTTCAGTATCTGTCTTCCAATGAGCAGTCAGGGTTGACTTCCTTTAGGATTGACTGATTTGACCTCCTTGCAGTCCAAGGGACTCTCAAGAGTCTTCTCCAGCACCACAGTTCGAAAGCATCAATTCTTCGGCGCTCAGCCTTCCTTATGGTCCAACTCTCACAGCCATACATTACTACTGGAAAAACCATAGCTTTAACTATATGGACCTTTGTCGGCAAGGTGATGTCTCTGCTTTTTAATATGCTGTCTAGGTTTGCCATAGCTTTCCTCCCAAGGAGCAAGTGTCTTTTAATTTCATGGCTGCAGTCACCATCTGCGGTGATCTTGGAGCCCAAGAAAATAAAATCTGTCTCTGCTTCCATTTCTTCCCCTTCTATTTGCCAGGAAGTGATGGGACCAGATGCCATGATCTGGGTTTTTTTAATGTTGAGTTTCAAGCCAGCTTTTGCACTCTCCTCTTTCACCCTCATCAAGAGGCTCTTTAGTTCCTCTTCACTTTCTGCCATTAGGGTGGTATCGTCTGCATATCTGAGGTTGTTGATATTTCTCCCGGCAATCTTAACTCCGGCTTGTGATTCATCCAGCCCGGCATTTCTCATGATGTACTCTGCATATAAGTTAAATAAGCAGGGTGATAATATACAGCCTTGTCGTACTCCTTTCCCAATTTTGAACCAGTCGGTTGTTCCATGTCTGGTTCTAACTGTTGCTTCTTGACCTGCATACAGGTTTCTCAGTAGACAGGTAAGGTGGTCTGGTACTCCCATTTGCCACTGTTTGTTGTGATCCACACAATCAAAGGCTTTAGCGTAGTCAATGAAGCAGAAATAGATGTTTTTCTGGAACTCTCTTGCTTTTTCCATGATCCAGCGAATGTTGGCAATCTGATCTCTAGTTCCGTTCTCTACTAATTCCGTTCTCTATTGATCCTCATTCCCAGTTCATTTCTCTCTTCTTTCATTTATTCAGAAGGCCATGCTACAAACACCCTTCTTCTCCTTCTACTATGTCATATAATTCTAGAGCGATAACAAGGATATCCAATTGAGGGTTCCAAATTCTATGCCTGAACCAAGAGCTTATTCACATTAATAGTGTTATTAATAAAGAGCTGGAGATATTTGTTTCTTTCACATTTTAATTCTAACTTTCCCAGTTTATACTTTTCATACCCATATGTGAACTAAAACACAGTTATATGCCCATATTTATGCTTTTCAGAGTTTTGCGTTCCACTTTGCAGTTCAAAAAAATGTACAGAAATGGGTTTATTGTAGGAAATTGATGTGCAGAAAAAATGTAAAAAGTGAATGCAAAAGCACGTATTAGGATAAATGAGCTTCCTTTTAAAAATATGTAGACTAATGTAGAAACATGATGGAACAAACTTAAGATTGGAAAAATGAGAAACTGAAGGAGATCAGATCTGACAGTTTCATCCATCCCACCAGATAAGTGTAATATCTGATGATGTATGGAAGCACTGATGCATTTTTACTCTTTGGTTTCTGAATGCTGGCATGATAATCACATAAGCTCACATTTTGGCAGCAGTGTTTTGGGGGAAAATATGTTGCTCACACCCATCAAGGCTTTCTTTTTGAATGGCTTCCTTGTGTTATTCTCTGGCACAATCTAACTTCTTGATTGCCTTCTTCCAATTTATGAATATCTATGCACTAATCTATGTGGGGCGTGGTGGCTCAGTGGGTAGGACGCCAGGCTTGTCAATCGGAAGATCGCAAGTTCGGAGGTTCGAATCCCTAGCCCCACGTGACGGAGTGAGCTCCCGCACTCGCTCCAGCTCTTGCCGACCTAGCAATTCGAAAGCATGCAAATGCAAGTAGATTAATAGGTACCACTTCGGTGGGAAGGTAACAGCATTCCGCGCGCGTCATGCGGCCACATGACCGTGGAAGCATCTTCGGACAGCGCTGGCTCTTCAGCTAACAAACGGAGATGAGCACCGGCCCCTAGAGTCGAACACGACTGCACAAATGTGTGGGGGGAACCTTTACTTTACCTTTATGCACTGATCACATTTCATTCTGAGTCTTATTTCAGTTCTTGAGATTTCTCTGTGCTTAGCAGCATGCTGGGCACCAGCTTTTCAGCCAAGAAAATACAAATAGCACTACCCATTTCTAGTTGCCATCTGATAATCTTTATAGTTGTTTTTCTTCTTTTTGGAAAGAAAAGATAATAGCCTCAATCTGTGGCTCGAATCATGTCAACTGGATTTCTATTTTCTCAGTAGAAACGTTTCACTCCTTATCCAAGGAGCTTCTTCAGACTGAAGAAGCTCCTTGGATAAGGAGTGAAACGTTTCTACTGAGAAAATAGAAATCCAGTTGACATGATTCAACCCACAGACTGTTCCACCTGGATTCCTGAGAACCTTCATCGACATAATAGCCTCAACTTGTTTTTGAAAGCTGAGGTTATGCTACTCTTCTCTACCCCTCACCCCCCCAACCCAGCTATCTGGGGTTTTATGGAATGAACCAGTTTAGTAATATTGGCAAATCCATTGGCAAACTATCCAACATCAATGCCACTGAAATGAATGGAAGGGCAGAAATCAAGCTTGGTTCAGTTTTCTTGGGAATACAGTAATTAAAATAACTGATATTTTAGTCTTCGCTACTTTCACTTTTAGAGGGGCACGGTGGCTCAGCAGGTAAGACGCCAGGATTGCTCATCGGAAGGTCGCAAGTTCGGAGGTTCGAATCCCTAGCCCCGCATGACGGAGTGAGCTCCCGCACTAGCTCCAGCTCTTGCCAACCTAGCAATTTGAAAGCATGCAAAATGCAAGTAGATGCATTTGTACACAAATGTGCGGGGGGAACCTTTATCTTTACTTTCACTTTAAACTGGGTGATAAATAACCAAATTAGTCATTGATCATTCTAAGAGAATATTTGTAGCTCAGGGTTGAACTGTGGAGTCTGTGGTGCTCTCTGAGCCTTGTTGTTTTCTTGCAGACGTTTCATTGCCAGGCTAGGCAACATCTTCAGTGCGAAAAGGGAGTAAAACTTGCTCTCTGTTTATATACCCTGGCTTGTCCTGCCTGTGTTGGTGGGGGTGTTGTACTCTCCTTGGTAGTTCCTTGATTCGGTTGTTGTTTGCTGCTTGGTTGATTGACTGAGTTAATAGTTCCTTGATTAGGGTCTATTGTGTTGTTTGATTGCTGGCAAAGAGGTGTTCTGGTCTTCTGGCTTTTCTATTGTCTCTTATGAATGGTATGTAAATGTTGTTTACCTCTATATGTCTGTTGATGGCTGCTTTGTCTGAGTCCAAGCTTCCAGGAATTCTCTAGCATTTTTGGATTTGGCTTGGTTTAAGATGCTCACAGTTTCCCAGTTGAAAGTATGGTTAAGTCTGTCCATGTGTTGTGAGTTTAAGGAGTTTTCATCATGTCTTCCGACTGCTAGTTGGTGTTCGTGGATGCGTTCTGCTAGTCTTCTGCCAGTCTGTCCTACATAGTGGCTGTTACAGTCCTTACACTGTATGCTGTAGATAACTCCTGTTTTTTCTTCTTGGGCTACTAGGTCTTTTGGTTTATTTATGATGTTCTGAAGGGTGTTGGTTGGTTTGTGTGCTACGGTGATGCTGTGTGGTTGTAACAGTCTATTAGTAGTTTCTGAGATGTTTCTGATGTATGGCAGTGTAATCCTTTTCATAGCTTCTGTTGGTTTTGCTGTGGTGGGTTGAGTGTAAGGCACTTTTTGATAAAGTTGCGTGGATATCCATTTTGCTGGAAGATGCTATATAAGTGGTCTATTTCCTTTTTCTGGTGTTCTGGGTTGCTGCAGTGCATTTGTGCTCGTCTGAATAGTGTTCTTACACAGCTCCTCTTGTGGGAGGTAGTGCTATTGCTTTGGTAGTGTAGCACTTGGTTAGTGTGGGTAGATTTCCGGTAGACTTGTGTTTCTAGAATGCCATCATTTCCTCTACTGATGAGGATGTCCAAGAAGGGTAGTGTGTTGTTGTTTTCTTCTTCCCTTGTGAATTTTATTCCTTTGAAGATGTTGTTGATGGTTTCATGTGTTTCCTCCAGTTGATCCTTTTTTTATTATGACGAAGGTGTCATCTACATACCAGATCCATACTTTGGGTTGTATGTGTGGGAGTGCTATCCTTTCTAGACGTTGCATTACTTTCTCTGCTATGAGTCCTGAGAGTGGTGATCCCATAGGTATTCTTTTGATTTATTGGTATATTTGTCCATCAAACTGAAAGTAGGTGGTGAGGCAGAGGTTGATGAGGTCCATGATTCTGGGTATTTTGATCTTGGTGTATCTAGTTAGGTCAGGTGTGTTACGTAGAACTGCTGCCATAGATTCAATCACTAGTGCTTGGTCTATGGATGTAAAGAGTGCAGTGACATCAAATGACACCACAATTTCATCTTCATCTATTTTTAGGTCTTTGATTTTCTGGAGGCACTGTAGTGGGGAGTTGATAGAGTATTCGCTCTCCTCTGTGAGATGCCCAAGTTTTCTTGTAAGTTCTTTAGCTTCAACAACCAGATAGGCAAAGATTAACACCAAGATTAGCACCAGAGGAGCAATCAAACAACACAATAGACCCTAATCAAGGAACTATTAACTGAGTCAATCACCAAGCAGCAAACAACAACCCAGTCAAAGTACTACCAAGGAGAGTACAACACCCCCACCAACACAGGCAGGACAAGCCATGGTATATAAACAGAGAGCAAGTTCTACTCCCTTTTCCCACTGAAGATGTTGCCTAGCCTGGCAATGAAACGTCTGCAAGAAAACAACAAGGCTCAGAGAGCACCATGGACTCCACATTGATCATTCTTTCTCCATTGTATTTTCTAGGACTATTTTGCATTAATTGGCAAAATATTTCACTGTTCCTGGTATTTTTCCAGTTAGCACATTGTTTCATCCATCCTCAATATACCGTATAATAAATGTATACCATACAACAAACAGACACATTTCTTATAAAGAGATACTGGTTCTTGTTTCTAGGCTAAATGTTTTTCTATTTACTCTAACTAAATTAGCATTTATCCATTTTGTGTGTGTATATATTTTATTCTTCATAAATTCCCTGTGCTGGAAGGTATAGTATAATGAGGATCTTTTGTTATGCAGTAATTGGCTCCAATCGGTCACCTACATATGAAAGGATGTTAGCTGCTTAACACAGTGAATAATTAGAATTGCCAGTGGTCATTTGCATGCAATTGAAAAAATATTTTATTATAGCTTCTTCCTGCCATTGCCTTCTATTAAAATCATTGCTATATGAAAAGGATTTTTAGGGTATTATGTGTCTAATAGTGGAGTAATGTGCACTTCATAGGGGGTGGGAGCAGAAGCAGAGTTGATGGCAACAACAACAGAGCTCTGTGTCTCTTCTGTATTTCTCATAATATCTAATGTAACATAGATATTAGAAGCATGACATGAAAATATCACCATGGTTGTTTCCCTGCACCCATCTCGTTTCAATGCAGAGGGAATTTTTAATATGGTAGTGATCACTCAGAGCTGTGTCATTCCCAACATCATGATCACTACCTAGGCTGTCTCCTCATGGTGATACTAATAGAGTGCTACATTTACCATTTGAGGACACCTCTGGCCTCTCTTTTTCTAATTGTGCATGCCTGTTGGGGCCGCATGCAATGCTTGAGGATTTGAATTTATGTCAATCAGTTCTCAGATCCATGTAGAGGACAACAGCAGCTCCTTCATGGGACATCGTGGCTGTTAATGTATGAAGCTCATCCCAGCAATCTATAGCCTAGTACCTGTTTCATAATTTGTTCTAGATTTTCTAGTATTGATGTCAAAGCTGACTGGTTTCTTGTCCATGATCTCCAGACTTCAGTCTCCATTCTCCAAGATTTCTCAACTGCAGACATTAGCTCTAAAACAGTGATTGGAAGCTTTTCACTTCATTTCTGAAAAGGTAGCTTGTACAATGTGATTATATTAAATAAGTCAGATCTGACACTGTTCTGTCATACCATGTTGTTCTAAGGATTATCAAGATAATAAAAGTAAGTATCCGGCACTCTTGCAAAAATTCTACATCATCATCATCATGTATTTTCTCAGTGGATTACTCAGGCAAGAGCAGATTCTTTCAATGGGACATGTTCATCATTGTCTTAGAGAATGTTTCTGGTTATATGGCAAGTTTGGAGAACAACAGCTATTTACATAGCTTGTACTGGGAACAATGACACATTTTGCTTCAGGATATTTTGAACTATTCTTGAAGCTTGACTAGAGAGGAGGACAATGTGAATTGTTTTAACTCTCCAGATAGCCCTTACTTTCAAAACTAGGTGGATTCAATATCTCTTTACTGTCAATCTCAGTTTTTTAAAATATTGTTTGAAATATTGGAGCATCTATTATTAGAACTTGTAAAGTTTCTGTTGTTGTTCACTATAATTATGTGAAATCATTGTAAACCATGTTGATCTTCTATAATAATAGGTTTATCCAAAAACATAACATAATTATTATTCTCAAGGGGTGGTTTTGACCAGATTACTTAGTACTACATACTCAATTGGCAGTGAATGATTTTCACAACCTAATTATGCTTGACATGATATCGTTTATTTAACAGGATAGATCAGCCATACAGCAGTTGTTACATATTCTTTTTGTTTAATTTCATTTTCATTTTCTATCTGACAATTGCAGTCTTAACTACCTTACTTGTGAAGTTACATTTCTGATGCAAAGATTTTTGTCTTTGTCTTGTCACACAGGAATTTAGAACTGCTTGCATCACTTATTTGTTTTTTGGGCAGCAAAATTATTTATCATGTTAGATACAGGGGAGTAAAGGTCTTGAGGAAGGAGGTGGTACTGCCAGGAATGAAGGAGGTGGTGGTATGACCCTCCTCATGAAACATCACTTAACCCAGAAATCCTGGACAACTATTGGCCAGTTCCCAACTGCTTGTTGAAAAAAGTGATAGGTCTGTAGTTATAGAGAGCTCTATATATCCTGGGCCTGCTGCCTTTAGTACCACAGATCAGTGTTTCTCAACCTCGGCAACTTTAAGATGGGTGGACTTCAACTCCTAGAATTCCCCAGCCAGCATGGCTGGCTGGGGAATTCTGGGGATTGAAGTCCACACATCTTAAAGTTGCCAAGGTTGAGAAACACTGCCATAGATTATTATTATTATCATTATTATTAAATTTCTATGACCGCCCATCTCCCCCTCAAGGAGGGACTCTGGGCGGTTCACGGCTATAACAACAACAGTAAAATAGAGTAAAAACACAATAAAATACAAATACAATAAATATAAATTTAAATTAAAACCAAGTGGCAGGTGGTTCGCAGTGACGCTGAACCTATTTAAAATATTTGGGGCAGCTCTAAAAAATCAGCCATCCCCAAGCTTGACCACTTTCCCTCTTGCCCCAGGCGAGATCACAGAGCCAGGTTTTCAATTTTTTTCTGAAGTCCAGGAGTGAAGGGGTCGGTCTTATCTCTGGGGGGAGGATGTTCCATAGGGCAGGTGCCGCTGCAGAGAAGGCAGACCCCGCTAGATGGAGCTCTTTCATAGAGGGGGTCTGCAGCATGCCCTCTCTGCAAGATCGGGTAGGACGGGATGCTGTAATGGGGATGAGGCGGTCCCTCAGATCATTATATCTTTCTAGACAGCCTTCAGGGGCTGGCAGTAGAAGTCCTCTTTCTTCTTTTTTCTCTGAAGGGAATGAAGGATGACTACCAGAGCTCACTTCTGTTATGATTCTGGCTGAAGTGGATCCAGTGAAATTAGACTCAAATTAAATTTACAAGATTTTTGCTCAATTAAAACCATATTTATTTATTTATTTATTTATTTATTTATTTAATTTATATAACCGCCCATCTCCCCCAACGGGGAACTATAACATATAACGTTACACTTTATCAGACATGGAATTAGATATGCTTGGTTTAAATCCAACCAATCTGTTCAACCCCCCCTCCCCCAACTCCTCCCCAAAGAAGTCTATCTTTGCCCAAAGATATACTTTCAACTTCATGGTCTGTCAAGGGCATCCTTGGAAAATAACAGGAGAATGAC
This sequence comes from Charina bottae, assembly GCA_023362775.1. Taxonomy (NCBI): domain Eukaryota; kingdom Metazoa; phylum Chordata; class Lepidosauria; order Squamata; family Charinaidae; genus Charina; species Charina bottae. The sequence continues at coordinate 13,629,599 of JALMGJ010000001.1, forward strand.
AACTGTTAAATTACAGCCTTTAAGTCTGAGGCCTGATTCAAGGTGATAAAAGCCCATAATTATTAAACAACTTTCTAGCAGAAGTATGCAAATATTTTACCCAAACCATCTCTTAAGTAAAGACTCTACCCTTATAGGACTAAATCCAACAACTCATGGTAGTTACATACTGTAGATATCATGCCTCAAAAATCAGTTTTTTTATACAAAAATATCCCATTTTGGCTAGTCTGATAATTAGATTTTTTAAATCAAATTATGAGCATAATAAATGTAACATTCTGGATTACCTCCACTGGCTGGCATTGCAATCTAAGTCCTCCATTTGAAGGAGAGATGTAGAAAAGTCCTCTTCCAGATTTGTCTAGAAATCCGAGTCTGTGTGCCAGATGTCAAGTGTCTGTGGGAAGTATCCCTTCAGTTTTAAAACTGCTGTGATAGAGTTGGACTCAAACAATCAGGCCTACGGATATATCGGTCAATGATGCTTGTCTGTGTTTCTCACAGTGATTCATCTCATAAATCCAAGTCTGAAGAAATACGCCAAAGCTGGCACCTTGTATGTGGGTTGATCATTCTCTGCAGGGATATACTATGCTTTCATTGTCAGGAAAACAGTATGTCCCATACTTTTAACTGCTCTTTTTCATATTTCTCAGTACTGAAAATATTGTGGATTAAGTGTCAACTAAATTTCAGCATTCTGTAAGGCAGCGTCTTACCTACTGGGGGGCATATCCCTTCTAATGAGGGAAAGGTATATATACAGATGTCTAATTTCCCAGTACTTCTAATTACTGAAGTGCTTTGCAGTGTACATTATGGCATTAGCTCCTGGGGAATGTACCTGAGAAAGGATGGTATGCCATTTATCAGTGAATTGGGTCTGAATCCAATTTCCTCAGATGTTGGGTTGATAAAAGAGATATGGACACATCACTCTAACAATATATATCTGATTCCAGTGAAGAAGACATTTGTTTTGGGGAAAGATGCTCACAAGGAATTTTGTATGCTGTTATGGGTGTATTGCCTCAAACAATTTCATACTGTAAAAACAAAATATAGTGCAGAACCAAGCCAACTCGTAGATCCTTAATTTTCTGCTTTCCTGTTCTTGTGGATTAATTTTTCAGAGTGCTGAGTTTGGCAAGCAAACTCTCTCTGCTGTCCCTCCCCCTCTCTGAACATCCCCTGAGCTCAAAACTTCCTCATCCATCTTAATTTTAATACAGGAATCCATGGCCCAGCTGTGTACTTACAGAGGAGAGGCTGATTTCCAGATGCATGCATAGACATTTGTAGGAAACTTTTGTCTGATTGACAAGCTGTTGTGGAAGTAATAATTAGCTATTTTTTAATAAGAATTTTATTAAGTTTCAAGCAAAGATAAAAGCTACAGAAAAACAAAAAAACTATAAAGAAAAAGAAAGAAAGAACTAAAAAGTGTAGAAACACAAGATAAAATTTTTCAAAATTACAAAAAGAGGTGACTTCCGACTTTAAACAGCAAGGATATACAACAATTTTCCATAATCAATCCCTTACTCTATATTAGACTAAAATCACATTATTTCTATAAATCATTCCATTGGCACCTTATAAAAATCACTAAATAAAGTTGTTCCCTCCCCTTATATTAAAAGAATATATATATATAAACCTCCTAATCAACTTCCCCCCAAAGATAACATTTATTTAATTATTTCCTTCCTACTACTATTCTATACATTCCTGTCTACTATAGTAAAGATCAAACTAAAAAGATATAAATTGTCTGCCATTGTACTTGATAATAAAACAATTTTAATAATGTTAATCATATTAAACCCAAATCCAGACATTATTTTTTATTATACCTTAATCCAAATCGTTAAAGATAAATGAAATCAGCCAAACCCTAAAAGCAATCCAGATAAATATTCTTAAACCCTTATCCCACTTCAAAATAAACCAGAGCATTTACATATCCCCACAATGCGCACAGAGCTTTTTTCTTTAAAAAATTGAGCAGCCCAACTGCCCCCCTCAAAAACTCCGACTTCTCTTCAGGAGACCTCCCATACATAATAATCCATTCTTTTCCATAGCGTTCCATCAGAAGATCAGTTTCCCTTATGGCTTGCAACTCGATCTCTCCCTTTAATTTCTTCAACTCAACTATCCGATCTTCATCCAGCATTTCAACAAAAGTCCCGATCTCACTCTTAGAAGAGACATTTCTGTCGCTGTTAAGTTCCTCAATTTCATCCACAACATCCCCAACCAGATGACACATTTTAGACCTCATATTTTCGACAATGTCCTGAATGCCTTGCATAAATACTTGCTAGGAATCAGAAAGAATCTGTTTAAAATCTTGTTGGAAATCAGAGAAAGTCTGTTTAAAATCCTCCATGTCTCAAGCAGTATGAAAGAATTCCAGAATGTGTTTACATAAGTGAAAGTGAGATATGCAGACAGTTCCCTAGGGAAAGTAGAAGCAGAAAACTGAAAGTTCAAAACAGCCAATTCAACGTGTAGGAAAATGCTAATATCTTCAAATTTAGTACAAAAATGATAACAGGGAGACAATTATTTACTCTCAATCTTCCTTAATATTTGGATGGAAAACCAAGTCCAAAACTTAAAAAGAATCTTTTAAAAAATTTATCCCAAAAATAACAATAAGCACCAAGAGAACCCGCTTCTCCTTGCTGTAGAAAGCCTCTCTTAGGGAATATAAATTGGGTGATTTAGAAATGGGGTGGCCGGTCTTAGTGTCCCTTTAAGGCTACAGCACGGCTTGGAAATGGTGACATAACAGCCTCCCGGCTGGCTCTTACCAGTCGAGCATGAACGCTGTTTGGAATCTTCTGGCTGTAAGCAGCCATCTGGAGGACAGATGGGGTGATTCCAGGTGTTTTCCTTTTTCCGGAAAACACTCCTGGGCTTCAGGAAAAACCTGCCTGAGCCCGAAAAACTGCCACGTTGTCAGTTCTGCCCACTGAGCCCACAGGCCCAGCTGTCAGTCCACCATGTCCCCACTGGAAGTCCAATAATTAGCTATTTTAATAGCATGATTATTTATTTTGACAAACTACCATGCTAATAGGCTATTGCTTCAGCAAATCTTCCTTATAGTCCTTCCTGCTTGTTACATCCAAAATCCTTATAGAGAACTAGTCTGGTGTAGTGGGTAAGGCATCAGGCTAGACACCGGGAGACCGTGAGTTCTAGTCCCACCTTAGGCACAAAGCTAGCTGGGTGATCTTGGGCCAGTCACTCTCTCTCAGCCCTAGGGAGCAGGTAATGGCAAACCACTTCTGAAAAACCTTGCCAAGAAAACTGCAGGGACTAGCCCAAGCAGTTACCAGGGGTCAATATTGACTCGAAGGCAACCCCCCTCCCCAAAAAACCACCTTACTAAGGACCTTTCATGAAGTGAACAAGTGATGGACTTATATGCTCTTTTTTTAAAAAAAACACCTTCTGAGAGCTTTGCCTTTTTTTTTTACTATACAATTTTATTTAGCTACAGATAAGCTTTTGATTTTACTGGGAAAGTTATTCATAGGTCAGCAAACATTCATATCTTTTCTAGTGCAAGTTAAGCTTTACTGTGGGCTAAACTCTATACAGTTGGATGATTTTAGAGTATTCTGTCCCATCGAATACATGCAAATCTGTGTTTTTAAAAATCCTGGTGTCTGAGTGAATCTTGCACAAGCAGACCAAGCCTCTGTATATTTCTTCAGCACTTAAAGGTTTGCAAGTTTCAGCTTAAGTTTTCTATTTCTCAAGGTTAGTGGATGGCACTTGATCAGATGAAGGTTATAGGAGGGCCTGTCACTGTCCTGTACAACAGGGGTACCTAACCTTTTTGGCATGAGGGACCGGTTTCATGGAAGACAATTTTTCCATGGACCGGGGGGGTGGGGTTTGCAGGCGGGAGCCAATCACGTGGACCGGGGGGTAGGGTTTGCAGGCGGGAGCCAATCGCGTGGACTGGGGGCGGGGTTTGCAGGCGGGAGCCAATCACACAGACTGGGGGGTGGGGTTCGGAGACCGGCATGGTGGCCCGGTTCCTAACAGGCCATGGACCAGTACCGGTCCACGGCCTGGGGGTTGGGGACCCCTGCTGTACAAGATGAATTCCAATGTGGGGCTTGGTATACAATATAACGTAACCCAGGCTTTGAATTTTGAGACCTTCTGTATCCAGGGATTTACCATCTTTGCAGTACTCCAAACAGACCCGGTGCACAATCTGGGGGTTCTTTTGGACTCATAACACCTGCTCAAAGAGCAGATGGCAGTTGTGGCCAGGAGCGCCTTTGCACAGCTTCAGGTTGTGTGCCAGTTGCACCCATTCCTGGATCAGGAGGCCCTACTCTCAGTCACTCATGCCCTAGTCACCTCCCGAATGGACTACTGTAATGTGCTCTACATGGGGCTGCCCTTGAAGGTTATCCAGAAGCTCCAAGTGGTACAAAATGCAGCAGCACAGGCAGTTATGTGTGCTTTAAGAACTGCACATATTACACCTCTTCAACCAATGCAGCTCTGTTTGTTGGGAATAACAGGGGTAATGTGAAACAATTTTTTATGAATGCAAAAACAAAACCAAGTTGGCCCTCCTTTTTTCTTTATGTGCAGTATCTAATTTTACATTGTGAACTGTTCTCCATCTAATAATATGTATCCAAGCTTTCTAGGCTATACAAACTCATAAAGAGCTTAGCTGTATCTCCACTGATGATGCCCATGCTGAAGTATGTTCCAGGTATGACTAAGCATTTTCCAACTCAGAAGGCTTGGCAATACCACATTACCCATCCTTACCTAGCACAGTCAACCTTAACCTGATGTTATTGCTGCCATCAGAATATGTCCAATTCACTTATATATTGCATGTGTATGTGTATATATCATGTCTCGTCCATGCGAGACATATCTTGTCTCACATGGACGAGACAAGATATATACACATACATACACACACACACATATATACTGTATGTACCATCGACAGATAGCTGAGGTGGCTGACCTTGGGAAATCCTACCAGTGGCTGGAAAGGGCTGGACTAAAAGACAGCACTGAGGCACTGATCATAGCAGCACAAGAACAGCCACTAAGCACCCGATCCATAGAAGCAGGGGTCTACCACACTAGACAGGACTCAAGGTGAAGACTGTGCAGAGAGGCCTCAGAGACAGTCCAACACATACTGGCAGGGTGTAAGATGCAGGCAGGAACAGCATACACTGAACGTATGTCGATGAAGGTTCTCAGTCATCCAGGTGGAACAGTCTGTGGCTTGAATCATGTCAACTGGATTTCTATTTTCTCAGTAGAAACGTTTCACTCCTTATCCAAGGAGCTTCTTCAGTCTGAGTAAAGTTAGTAAGGGAATCCTTAAATATGTTTCTAGGGTGGCTGTGTGACCTTGCACCTGGGGCTAGGTCATGGTTATTTTGAGATGTTTATTTCTAAGTCCCTTTATCATCTAAAGGAGGATCGTTAAGATTACCCTGCTGCTGTTGAGCTTGCGAAATGGTCTTAATCTTCCTAGGCACAGAAGACAAAGCAGGAAGGAAGATAGGGGAAAGGTTGTGCCTGAGGCCCTCACCTCTATTCAAGGAAGGATTTTCCAAGTTGGCATAAATTGATTCCTTGACCCCTCTCTCAAACCACCTATCTTCTCTGTCTAAAATGTGAACATTAATGTCCTCAAATGAGTGTCCTTTTTCCTTTAGGTGAAGATAAACTGCTGACTCTGGTCCTGTGGTGTTACTTCTCCTGTGTTGGGCCATCCTCCTGTACAAAGGTTGTTTGGTTTCTCTGAAAAGTGAGAACCTGATTCCAGGAAGAACATCAGAGCTCCCTGTCCAGAAGAGTGCAGTGCTAGGAACAGCTAAGATACTGCGCAGATGTAAGAAGAGGTTGCCTAGCCTGGCAATGAACTGTAGATGTAAGGCGCTCCATCCAGTATCAGTAATCTCCCTACTCTAGAGTAACCCACAGACACGAGGGTTCTTAGAAGCAGAAGAGTTTATTACAGCATACAGAAGTTAGCACGAACAAAGACTTTAATGACTGAAACAAGTAAAGCATGCACATTTAAACTCCCCCCCCCCAAGGTTCTTGGATGGTGACACGTGTACTTCGTGTCTTCCCTGGTGCTCAGACATCCGCTGGCAAAGATGTGGAATTGCGATCTTTGGCTAGGTGTGAACCAGTCTGTTTCAAAGCCGGCGTCTCTTTCAAGTCAGTTGCAGCCTCCTGGAATGTGCATATCCGTCTAGCGCCTTTGGCAGAGATCTACCGATCTCTGACATGCTCCCGGTCCAAGATGCTCCCCCCACCCCCCTAGCAACGTTTGCTGTTGAATTAGCTAATTAAACAGTTTCATACATTTCCTGTGAGGAGAGAGCACAAAAGTAGTTTAATACATTTCCTTGTTCAGGTGCCCGTTTCAATGAGGTTTGTCCGGGAACTCCCTATGAAAAGCTTTTACTAGTTTGGGCGCGCGTGTGTGTTTCGCGCTGACCCACTCCTTGTCTCCTATCGGCAGGTGTTGCCATTTTACTAGGTATTGCAACTGCCCCTTGTGCCATCTAGAGTCCAGAATCCTATCTATCTCAAAGTGTGGTTCTCCCTCAACCAGTATTGGAGCGGGTTCCTCTGGTTCCGGGTGCCAGTGCTGGGAACTGTGGTATTGTTTCAATAGGCTAATGTGGAAAACAGGGTGTACCTTTCTTAGTGACTTTGGTAATTGCAGTTTCGCCATTACTGGGTTAACGATTTCGATAATTGGGAATGGACCTATGAATTTGGGCGCTAGCTTTCGTGAAGGTTGTGTGGCCCTCAGATTTTTTGTTGACAAGTACACTTTGTCCCCTACTCTCAGTTCCCATTCCCCCGCCCGTTTGCGGTCGGCGTGTTTTTTATAACTTGCCTTGGCTTCCTGTAATGTTTTTACCATGATTGGCCAATTGCTTGTTATTTTTGCGATCCATTCATCCGCTTTCAATGGTTGTGCTAGTTCTGCGCTTTGGGTCATAGCCAATTCGGGAATGGCCACAAACTCCTGTCCTGTGGCTATCTTAAATGGCGAAAACCCAGTGCTTTGATGTAGCGCATTATTGTAAGCAACCTCTGCGAACGGCAACAGTTCAGCCCAGTCATTTTGTTGGTAATTAATGTAGCATCTAAGGTACTGCTCCAATGTGGCATTAAGGTGTTCACTCGCCCCATCTGTGCACGGATGGAACGCACTACTGAGCCCCTGTTCCGATCCAATTAGCTTCAAAAATGCCTGCCAAAACTTGCAAGTGAAAGTGCTGCCGCGATCGCTGATTATGCGTTCCGGCGTTCCGTGAGCTCTATAGATGTGCTGAATGAACAGCCTAGCTAGTGTTTGAGCGTTCGGCATTCCCTTGCACACAACGAAGTGTGCCTGTTTAGAAAATAAATCTGTGACCACCCAAATGGCCGTGTTCTTTTTGCTCATTGGTAAATCCACTATAAAATCCATGGCAATTTGCTTCCATGGTTGTGTGGGGTTTGCTACTTCCTGCAATTTCCCTGTAGGTTTTCCCATTTTTCGTTTGGCGGTTGCGCACACTGGGCATGAGCACACGTAGCTTTTAACGTCTGTGCGCAACGATGGCCACCAAAATTTGCGCCGGATTAAGTGTAATGTTTTCATGAATCCAAAATGTCCTGCCGTTTTGTGATCGTGATGTATGTTCAAGACCTTTTGCCTTAAAGGCTCAGGGACATAGGCTTTGTTATCTTTCCACCCCACTCCATCCTTGTCCACTAGGGTATGTTTATTTTCCCCCCACCAGGCGTCTGTTACTGTTGCTGCCCGCAGTTCGGCTGTCCACGGGTCGTTCTCAGCCATGCGCATCGCGCTGCTGCGGGTGATTGCCATGTTGCCCTCCCCCCTCCCTTCTGGTGCCAATGGGCTCTGAGCCTCCGCTGGCTGGGACGGGATGAGCGACTCAATGACCTCCTCCATTTTGCCCTCATGTTGTGGCAAACGTGACAATGCATCCGCCAAGTAGTTTTTTCCCCCAGGGAAGTACTTCAATGTGAAATTGAATCTGCTGAAAAATTCCGCCCACCGGAGGTGTTTAGGATTTAATTTTCTGGAGGATTTGAGAGCTTCCAAGTTTTTGTGGTCAGTCCACACTTGGAACGCCTCTGCTGCCCCTTCCAGGAGGTGTCGCCACGTGCTTAGGGCATGTTTGACAGCGAATGCCTCTTTCTCCCAAATATGCCATCATTTTTCCATCTGATTAAACTTCCGGGAAATGTATGCACATGGTTTTAATTTCCCACTGTCATCTGCCTGCAGTAGTATGGCCCCAACTGCGCTAATTGATGCATCTGTGTGTATCACGAATGGTTTGTCTGCTTCTGGGTGTTTGAGAATGAGCTCCTTCGTGAACATTGCCTTCAGCTTATCAAAAGCTTCCTGGCATTCTTGTGTCCACACGAGTTTTGTGCTCGGTGGCGGGGCTTTTGCTTTTGCACCCTTGCTTTTTGTTTTTAGTAAATCAGTCAGGGGCAACGCAATCTGTGCGAAATCCTGAATGAATTGCCTATAGAACCCCGCAAATCTGAGAAACGCTTGCAGCTGTCTGCGCGTTCGGGGGGGCTGCCAACCCAGGACCGCTTTGACTTTCTCAGGGTCCATCTCAATGCCCTCATGCGATATGTGATACCACAAGAAGTCTAGTTGTTCCTTGTGAAATTCACATTTCTCAAGTTTCACATATAGCTTCGCCTCAAGTAATTTCTCTAACACCCTCCTGACTAGTTCCATATGTGCCTCCAAATTTTCAGAAAAAATCAGTATGTCGTCCAAATATACAATTACCCCCTTGTACAGAAATTCATACAACACTTCATTTATGAACCTCATGAAGATTCCCGGTCCCCCTGCAATCCCAAACGGGAGCACCCTGTATTGAAAAGATCTCAATGGGCAATTGAATGCAGTTTTCCACTCGTCCCCCTCCCTTATGCGAACCCGATAGTAAGCTTCCCTGACATCCAGTTTCGTGAAAATTTTCCCTTTAGATAGTTGGGCTAACATGTCTTTCAGCAGCAGGAGAGGGTACTGTCTCGTAACCGAAATTGCATTAAGACCCCTGTAGTCAGTGCACAGTCGGAGGGACCCATCTTTTTTCTTCCTGAACAATACTGGGGCTGCAAGGGGGGAGTTGGCTGGTTCAATAAAACCACGTGCCAAATTTTTATCTATGAATTTGCGCAATTCTTGTAGTTCTTTTTGCGTCATGGCATACATCTTGGGCTTGGGAAAAGGTGCTCCTGGGATGAGGTCAATCGTTGTGTCTGACTGCCTGTGGGGGGGTTCTTGCTCACATTCCTTTTTGCCGAATACCTCCACCACCGGGAGATATTTCTCTGGTATCTTATCTGTGGGTGTGCCACCCCCATGGTCCTGCTCCCCCTCCTCAAGCTCTGTCCCGGTTGCCCCCAGTTCAAGGTTATTAGGTGTGCTGTCACAGTCCATCTCAAGATAAGTCCCATCCATAAAGTCCAATTCGCCCGAAACCCAATCCACCTTGGGGTTTCTTGCCCTCAGCCACTTCAGTCCTAACACGATAGGTTGTGTTGCAATGGGGGCCACTAGAAAGCGTAAAGTCTCTACATGGGTCCCCATAGTCATTTGTAGTCCTTCCGTGTAAAACTCCACTGCCCCCCCCTTCAGTTCAGACCTGTCCAATTGACAAAATGTGATGGGGGTATTGAGTCTACAAAGGGTTAGCCCCATCTTGGTTGCTACATTCGGGTGCATCAAGTTTCTAGAGCAACCCGAGTCCAGCATTGCAACTCCCTCATATTTCTTCCCCCCACCCAAAGTCCTCAACCGTACCTTTAGGTGCATTGTCGGGTTGTTGCGACCACTTCCGTTGCGCCCCTTTGTGGAGGTCTGTCCTGTGGTGCTCGTTAGAACAGACCTGCCTCGTTTCCCGCCGGCTGGAATTCGGCATCGGAGTCATCGCTGTCATCTTCCAGATCCGGATTCTGCCATGGGTTCACCGTTGCCGCTGCCACCCCTTTGCCTTTGTTGGGTGTCGCTTTGTGGTTGCCCCCGTCTGCTGACTTTTTCGGCGGGGTTTTTTCTTTGAAAGTCACCTTCCCCCGGGGGCAGGCACTTAGTCTGTGTCCCTCCTTCCCACAACGGAAACAAAGTCCCTCTTTCATCCTACGGTCCTTCTCCTCTTCCCAGTTCCGTTCTTTCGCGTTCTTTCGGGAATGAGTGACAAAAGTCCCCTCTTTTTTCTGCAAGAGTTGCAAGCTCCTGATACTCTGTAGCTGCAATCTGTTGCTTTCAATCTTTCCCGCTAGTTGGATCCACCCCTCTAGTGTTCCTGGG